>CAJVPK010000091.1:0-68650 GCA_910592015.1 Diversispora eburnea | reverse complement strand
TTTTGACCACCCAGATTTATTCTTTGATTGAATATACACATAACTGGATACTTTTTTTACTTCCATATATAGAATAGCTTCTGCATAAATCTCAAAAGTTGAAGTATCTCAAAAATTCAAAATCAATTTTGGAAACATGTATAGTATAAATGTGATCTAGTGGTCTTATATATGTATCCATATTTTTCAAAATCTTTTGTCTTTTTTTCATTTATTTCTTTTTATCTATTTGCAATTGGACAATTCAATACCAAATGCTCTTTTGCATGACATCTATAACATGTCTTTGTCTTTATATTCACTATTTTAATATTATATTCTCCTGTTTTCCATATTTGTTCTATAAGTTTTTTTTTTGTTCTTTACTTTCTAATGTTGCAATTGCCATTCTTTTCTTTTTTCCATATAGATTTCAAGAGAAATAATATGTTTTGCTTCCATTTGTACTATGATCACATGTAATCACTGATCGAAAATTGATAAAACATACACATATCGGGTACCCAATATGTATATGTTTTATCAATTTTCGACCAGTATAACTCACGTGGTAACATATCAGGTAGTAAATTAATTAATTTAACTGCATGTGCATTTCTATTTTTTAATTCTGTAAATGTCATACTTGGGATTGACACTCTGCATGACTCTTCTCCTACTGTTTGTGACCATTCAGATAAAATTTGTTCCAAAATGTTAAGATCATCAAAATATGCAATTGCTGATGACCATATATCACTTGTGAACATTGTACATGAAATTACTTTTCAAAAATTTGTGATTAAGCATGTATTTGAATTCTTGTTCACGCATGTCTACAGGAATATCCTTATTGTTATTTCTATTTTGAGTTATTGCAGTTTTAACAAGTTTAGATTTATCATTTTCCATTTTCCCTTCAATTTCCATTTCACATGCCTTTTCCATATCTTCCTTTTTTTCAAAATAAATTGCAATGTATAGTTCACAGTCATCTCTATTTTTTTTCAGTTCTGATTATAATAATATTTTTGTCTGATACTGAAGTAATATTTTGGATTTTCTCCCCTAAATTTTTTTCCTTAACTACTGATACTTTACTCTGGCTTTATATTTTTCAATTTTGTTATTTTTCTCCACTCTTCATGTTTACTCTGATAGCTGTTTACTATTACCACTGACTCATTGTCACTAGCCTCTTCTTCATTAATTTCTATATCATTGTTGTATACTTCTTTTGCTTTGCCTTTATCATTTTTTGATGTATTTTTTCCTCCCATTTCTTTATTCAATAAAGTTTCTGTTTTCACATTTGCATCTATTTCTTGACTCTGTTCAATAGTATTGTTGTTTGTGCTATTATTTTGATGTTATTGTTCAAAGTTCTTGCTCCAGAGCTTAAAAAGTTAAAACCTGTCTGGATAATTTCTCCTATGCTTAAAGTATTGCGAACTGCTTCTCCACCTTTCTTGCTGATGCTTATTGTGTCATATTTCATTTTAGTTCCATAGTTTGCTGTGATTCATCTGGAATATGTATGTTCACCCTGCTTTTCCTCATTCATGTTTTGCTGTTGTTTGTATTATTTGTTTGTAGAGCTTTTTAAATTTTTCTCTTCCTTGAAAATTCTGGCAAAATGATTGTCAGAAAGAGTTTTCTTCACTCACTCTTGATTAATCTCATTTAAATTAAGAATTCTATACAAGTATGCATCCAATTTTAATAAACAAGGTATCATATGATAGCTCTTTATAAGGGATTCGTTTAAAATAAAATTTATGTAATTTTGATTACTCAATGCATTACAATTCACTTTTGAAATTTATAGATAAACTTAGTAAGGATCTTGAGATAAATTATTGCCAATCATTTTGTTCCAATGTAATATTTTTCAAAAGCTGTTATATATAAAAATTTATTATTTAATAAAAATTAAAAGTGATACTAAGTAGCTTGAAGACAATATTGTTTTACACATACTTTAAAGTTTGCAAGCACATATTATGAGAATTAAAGAAAAGATAAACAATTATTCCTTAAAGTTTAATTGGCGATTATTCATTATATTCTCATGATTTAGATTTAAAATCTTTACAGTAGATGCAAAATAATTTTTTCTCTGATATTACTTGTATTGTTTTTAAGATTGTATTGTTACAAAAAATGTTTTATATGTAGAAATTATTGATGATTTTCTTGAAATGACAAAATAATTTTGATCATTTTTTAGTTGTGTCTAAATAAAGTTCTGATTTTAACTAGAATTCAGAAATATGACACTAATAAAATTTGTAGATTTAGTTAGGGGCTACAAGTTTTTATAAAATATATTGCACTTCTAGTGGATAGTTATTGAAAACGAGAGACATTGCGATCAAAAATTTAATTTAATATTTTTGGTTAACTTTATTTAAGACAAGATTTCTGTCCGAGCAAGCATCCAATTTTAAAGAAAAAATATCATATGATAGCCATTGATCAGGGGATCTTTTTAAAAAAAGTTTACGCAATTTAAACTATTCCTTGTATCGCAATTTGTCCTTGAAGTTTATTGATAAATTTGATAAAAAACAGTTGCTCGGATATTTTTGGAATGGATACTTGAGCTAGAGTATTACTTATTCAAAAGGGATTGGATTTACCATCATCACTACTTCAAGCAACTTTTGATTATCCATCATTCGCTCATAAATTAGAAATTTTTAATTTAGCTAATTTGTTTACTTATATTTACAACAAATTATTGGTCCGGACCAAGATCATTATAAGAAAGAAATCGTCGTCCCCAAATATTATTTCATGAAATATATAGATTAATAATAAATCGTTGTACATTTTTGAATTCTTTTAAAATGACAGGAGACATAAGTGCTTGTAAAAATTTTTATAATCGGAGTGAGTTAATTGGTTCAATTCTCAAGCTACCCGGAGCCCCGAAAGTATTTGAGAAATTAGAAAGTTTTACTTCAGTGAAAAAAAACAATAGACTGATTTGTTCATTATATCAATCTTGAATCATTGGATTTGTCCTTTAGTTCATATTCTCAAACGGAATTATTAACAAAACTTATTATTGATCAAAAACAGTTGGAAAATCTATCAATTGATGTTACTGGTATTCTACATTGTGATTCATTATTTTGGGCTATCAGCAATCAAAAAGAAACATTAAAAAGTTTTCGTTTATAAATAAATCACTAAATGGACAACCTATTTCACTTCAAGATCTTTGCATTGAAAATTGATATAGGTTTTATAATACAGATTATTTATCCTTGGCTTCACCATTTACTCAATTAGATAGTTTTCATTATTCTCATATGGGTTATTTTTATAGTAACCCTCAAGAATTTGTTATAAAAATTCTCGAAATGGCCAACACAAATTTAAAAAAATCTTTTTCTAAATTTTTCTTCAACAATCACATTTGATACATTTTCAGTACTTTTAAATTATTGTACAAAGATTACCGAATTAACTTTACATGATTTAAGTCCTGAACAAGTAATAGCAATATTTAATTATAATTTTAATGAATTAAGAAGATTTTCATTTGTTGTGGAATAGAAGGATTTGATGCTAGTGAATTATTATGTCAAATGGCTGAGAATGTACCAGAATCACTTGAAACTATCGAAATTAGAATGGGGATATCCAGTGCTGATAGTCTAAAAAAATTTTTTTAAGGGTGGTGTAAAGGAGGATGAAATAAAAAGATTATTATAAAACGAACAGGACCGCAACTATTTGCATTAAGTGATGAACATTTTAAAGTTATTGAAGAATATGGAGTTCAATTTGATATACGTAGTAGAATATTCTAAATAATATTTTATTTATTTATTTGAATAATTCTACCAAATTGGGAAATATATTTAGTCAATATTTTGTTTGATGTTGAGTTATCATTATACGTTTCTTTGAATTATTTATAATTTTGTTATGTTGAATATAAGAATATTGAAAATTTTAAAAACGCTAACAACATTATATAATAAGCTTTGATATATTTTTATATGATTTTATTATTTTATAGCTTAAATTTTTTTAATTTATTAAAATATTATATTTATTTTATCGTTAAAAATTAAAAATCAAATCAACATTAAATTGGTTAATTAAACTAATTTAATGTTAAAGTTTAATTAAAAATAGTAATTTAGTCAATTAACTTTTTAAATAATAATAATTAGAATGGTCTCAAGCATATGATAATCTTGGCATGGGAGAAATATTATACACTAATTCCAATTAATAGTTATTATGGAATATCAATATCAATATCATGAAATAGAATTATTTATCAAGCGCGTGGAATAATTGACGATTTTTTTTTTTTTAGTGGAATCGGTGCTAATAAATGAAATACGAGAACTAGCCTGAATGTATTAGATCCATGGATGTATTTTCAAGAATTAGAAGGTTGCGTTTTAGTCGCCCAAAGACTATTTTTTGAAGGATGGTGTCGTGTAGTAAAGGAAAAGGAGAAAATAAAAAATTTAGGAGATTATGCATAAGAATAACACGATTACGACTATTTTGGAGATTAAAATGTTCATCCCCCAATGTAAGTGGTGATAATCTAAAAGTTATTGAAGAGTATGGAATTCAATTTGATATTTCATGATAATATTTCATAATTTTATTTCTAATATTATTTTTAATATAATGGAAATCAGAAAATATACTTATTTTCATGTTGAGTTATGTATTTCATTGAATTTGTTACATTGAACATAAGAAATATTGAAAATATTAAATAAAATATTATGTATTAAAAATCAGTTGGGTATAAAATTTATGCAATTTTTTATATAACAATTTTATTAAAATTTATTAATTAAATATTCTAAATTTATTAAAATATAATAAAATTAAAATCTAAATTAACATTAAATTTCAATGTTAATTGAAAATAATTAATTAAAAAATATCATTGCCATTCTACTTCGAATTATTTTAATAATTATTTTAATAGTTATAGAGTATTGCATGATATCAACATAATAACTAATCAATTTTTTAATATTCAGAGGACATCTGTCTTCATTTTTGCTCTCGTAATTTCAATTTGATTCAACATAATTTAATAGGATAAACAAGAATAAGCACTTTATTAGCTTATTTTAAATATAAACATTTATGAATTTTTTATTTGCTTTCATCTGGAAATAACAATATTAGGTATTACATTGAAATGGGTTGAACTATAAACTATTCAAATTAATATCATATAATACATAATAATGAGGTGAATTATAAAATAGTAAATCTAATTTTATGTAAACTTCAGATTTCATGTATATCTGATTTTTTTTTTTTGATTAAATGAAGATATTAAATATAAAACTTAATAAAAATTAAATCAACACTCAATTATGTTTTACTTGATATCCATCCATTATATCTAAATGATTATTAGAGAACAAATCATTATTGTAAACAATAAATTATTCACATAATCATAAAATGATTTTTGTTTAATTAACTTATTTTTTCTAGTTCTTTGATATGAAACAGGAAATTAATGAAGATTAACTTGAATGTTGTGGTTTATGTATCATTGTTTATAAATAAGGACAGAAAAAATGAAGGAAATAAAAAAGGAAGGGAAATTATAAAAAAGTTTGTTTAATTATTTAATTTATTATTTTTATTATTGAAACTTTTTTTATATACTTAATCTTCTCAATAAACAAGTTAAGCGTTACCAATTTTATTTAAATATAATATGTGATTAGATATTTGAAATATTTTATATCATATAAATGTTATTTGATTTTGTTTCTGTGAATACATTCGGTATACATATATCATCAACAATCAAAAGTAAGGTAAATAAGGTAAATAAAGTAATTAATTAATAAATAAATTAATAAATAATGAATAGTTAAATTAATTAAATAAATAAATAAATTAATAAAATAAATATATCCTCAAATGTATATAATCTCACATTTTCATATGTAATGACCAAGATCTGTTTAAACACAATAATCTACCAACGAACTACAAATTATTGTTCCTTGATATATTTATATAATTATTTTTATTATCCTCAAGATATTATTTTGACACGGATAATTTATGTGAATTATACAATATATGAAAAATTTATTTTTAATGATTAGATGGACAAATTAAATAAATTTTTTTTTCTTTGATCAATATATTCACTCACTAAAATTCATGTGCCAAGACGCTGTCTCTAGTCACGGGTCATATAAACTCACATTATTATAACAACTTAGTTAATAATATGAAATAATATACATTTAAATTATCATTATTACACCACAAATGAATCATAGTCAAATTTGTCAAATTAAACGTGGACTAATGAATCGTATACAAATGAATAATGGTACTTTGGTATCACTCAAATTGAATTCATTCTTCTTCTTTAATAATTCTATTACATTTGTGAGTTGTGATTGAGAATATGCTTAAAGTAAGTTTGTAATTAAGTATTTGACAAGTATTTAAATGAATCTAATATATATTTTTTGTAAATAGATCTAGATCGATTCTTGGTCTTTGATTTTTCAGAAAATCTTTCAGGTTGGCACTTGCTGCCAAACTTGAGATAATTCTGTAGTGAAAGGTATTTCTAAGGTATTAATTTCCTCTATATACATTAAATGTACTCTCTGTATTTTGAATTTATTTAATTATATATTTAATTATATATTGACTGTTTACGGGATTGGTGTAATTCCTTGTATTGATTATATGAAACTATTCTATTAAACTATTATATTATTTTATTTAGCTTATAATGAAAGTTAGATAATGGGGGAAGATTAATTGAGAAGGTTTCAATCTCAATTTCATTATGAGATATATTTAAATATACTTATAAAAATGAGTAATTAATTAATTTATAAAATAATTTGTATGTAATATGAAGCTAAAATTAACAACTTTTGAATTTCAATTAAACTTTATATTTAATCTTTAGATACTTGATCTCACATACTCAATAATTAAATAATTGAATCACAGTTATATGATGAGGGAAAATAATTGGAAAATTTCTAATTACAATTTTATTTATGTACTTTATAAAGCCATTTCAAAAACTAATACGGCCATATACTGTAGATATTCAAATAGTTTAGCCGTAAAGGTTCTTTTCATACAATTTAGAATTTTTCTACGTTGGAATTTTTCGGTAAAAGAGTCCATAGCCATAGCACCTAGTCGTTGCATCAAGCTTAAAAGTTATAAAAAAATAAAGAATACATTATCACACATTTGGTTTCACCAGTTATAAAAATAATCAATTTCTATTTAAGTAAATAACAAGTGAATTGCGAAAAAAAAATTAAATATACAAGAGGTCCAAGCTAGGGTGCTTTTGTATTGAACAAAAATCTATATTTATTAAGAATGTGTATAAAATTATAAACCAGATGGAAATTCAATTTTTGGTTTGTCCAACAAAAAGCTATGATTTATTATTATTTTTTATTTACTGTAAATACATCAGAAAAATTTATATCAATTGTAAAATAAAATTCATCAATTTATTTATTATATTTTATTGTGTAAGCAAATAATCTTATTTATTGATCCAATTGTGCTGAAAGTTTGAAAATAGCAGGTATATTTATTTGAAAACAGCAGAAAAATTCATTTTAATTTTTGAAAATTATGCGAAAAACCATTTAAATTTTATTAATCAGCGGGGGAAAAATGAGTCGAAGAAAAAAAAAATGAATTAAGTATAAATAAATATTTTTTATTTTTTTTGAATAATAATGTTAAATAAAGTAAATAATATTTTTTCTCCTGATCTGTAATGTATTTAATATTTTCTCTAGTTATATCTATTTTTAAAAATAATAATTTGGCCAAAAGTGACCAAAAATATTATAAAAATAAATATGATCAGAGAAGGCAATGATCACCTCAAACAATGAATCATATGAGTCTGGGAATAAAAAAATAAAATCTTCAATAACGATTATACCTTTTATTTTATTTCTTTATTTCCCATGTCTCGAGAATGGATGTCCAGTACATCATTCTTTTAATTATGAGGAAAATGTGATTTGTGTACTAAAGATCTTTTTATCCAAGAATTTAAAACTTAGTTGAGTAAGAATGCTGACATTGATAAGATTATACAAGAATCTCAAATAGATAATATCTACCCTAAGTTGCAATGGTTGCCTTATGATAATTTTCAAAATATCAAGCACATGGCAGATGGTGGTCATGGATCTGTATATTCTGCCAAATTAACAAATGGCATAAAATTGAATTGGAATTTTATCAAACAGGCATTATTTAACAGGTTGCGAAGTTGCTTTGAAAGAAATGAAAGATTCTAGATTTGATATAATTGAATTACTGAATGTGGTATGTTTCTTTATATTTAGAATGTAAGTTACAGTATATGAACTGTTATTAATATTAATTAATTTAGCTTTTAATATTTTTCATATTATGATGAAAACTGATTATAAATATATTTATTTTGCTAAAATTATAGAATTTAAAAAAATCTTTCTATGCAAAACTACATTACATTATTGTTTTAGAATTGTTTGATAGTAACTTACATAATTTTTTAACCAAAGAATTTTGTGATTTAATATGGGAAATAAAAAATTTCTGAATCAATTCCATATACAGTGGTGTGCAAAAAAAAATGACAATTTTAAAAATCACATTATCTCGATGATTTTTTTTTTTTTTTTTTTTGTTCCAGCGAGGTCTTACCTCAAATTTATTAATTAGAAAAAGAGAAAGTTTTTTACATTACATAAGATTATATAATACAAAATATACAACTTATTCTAATGTTTATTTGAAAAGATGAAACTTGAACTAACTCATAAGAGACAGGTTCGCAACCTACCACCTGACAAGTAAACTTGCTCTCAGCATGTTAAGGCCTTGCTGAACAATCTATATTATATATTTCTATCCATTTAACCCTTTCCTTAATAAATTTATAAAAAAATTGGCTAACTATATTATTACATATATTTTTAACTATGTTTTTACTATTTTTTTCTATATCTGTGTTAGTATTATTATCATTAATATTACTATTATTATTGTTAATATTTATATTTGTGACCTGGTTATTATTTGGCATGATTAAGACTTTACATTAATTTTTATTTCGTATGCCATTTTCTAACTCCCACCTTTTTATCTCGTTACAACATCTCACCCATATATTTGTTCTTATATATTGTTTGAATTTTTCCATCAAATTTCTAATTATTTTATTCATTCCTTCTTTGTTACCAACTATAGAATGTATGATTTCTATTAAAGAGCTTGATAAGAGACCAAAAACTATATCAATGAATAAAAAATACATTTCCGTCTCTTGTCATGAATTGTATTTCAATCTCAAGTTCTTTTAAGTTGCTTATTGTAATTCTTGTATTTTCACCAAGGCTTTATGTCGATTCTCCAATAATTTGTTCCCATAGTAAATCTGTAAATTTGTTCATGCATATTTCCATATCTACCAGGTTTTGAGTACATTTAAAAACATGATATTGGTCTTCTTTTTCCATGTTATAACAAGGACACTTATCATCTTTGTATATATTTGAGAAGTATTTTTTAAGTCTCTCTAATGTAAGCAACTCATTTTTCATTAATTTTATGTTAAAGGATCTTTGTCGTGTATTATTTAAATTTGTGGTTTGTTTATCTATATAAGATAATGTTGTAGTTTGCCATGATGATTCCCAACAAATTTACTTACTTTTATTGTCAGATACTGTTGTTATATTTCTATTCAGTAGTCTCCAACTAGCTAATTGTTTGGTTGTGCTTAGTTTTTTTGTAAAAGTTCTCAAAGATTCTTCTATGGGTTGTGAATTCCAGCAGCTAATTATATTGATTGATGCTAATATTTGTAGGTCTGAACTGCAGTTTGATTTGTTATGGCCTTCTTTCACAAGTTTATCTGTCAGATTATTAAATTCTATTCCTAAATGTGCCTTTATTTTAATAAATTCTAATTTAATCTTTTGTATAAAGATGATTTTATTTATTGCTTTGAGTAATGTCCAATTTTTTATTTTTATATGGTTTTTCTTATCATTTTTCATGATATTTATGTATACGTCAATTGTTGCCTGGTTATCTGTAAAGATTTTAAGGTTTGACTGTTTTGGTGTTACATAAACTGCAGTTATACACATTATCTCAATGATTAGCAAATCAATTAAAATGTATTTTATATTATTTGAAAGCCGAAAATCAGCAGATTTTATTAAAAAAAATTAATATGATTTTTGTTCACCATTTTTTTCAATAACCTCTTTACAATGTTGTAGCATTGAATTTACAAGATTACACTGGTCAAAAATTGATAAAACATACACATATTGGGTACCCGATATGTGTATGTTTTATCAATTTTCGACCAGTGTTAATTAGAATGTTATTTGGAATGTTTTTCCATTCTTCACCCAAAAAACTTTCTAATTTGATAATATTTTTTAGTTGACATAACTCCACATTCCTCTTAACAATTGTCCAAAGATTTTCGATAGGATTCAGGTCCGGAATATTAGAAGACCAATCCATAACTTCCTGAACATTATTATTAAGAAACTCTTTGGCAATACAGCTGGTGTGCTTCAGGTCATTATCTTGTTGTAGTTACCATTATCCTTTTAACATTCTATTAACCTCTGGAAGATGTTTTTCTAAGATTTCTACATAAAATTTTCCATCCATTATACATTTAAAACAGAAAAGACTTGTTTTTCCTTTTGCACAAAAACCAGCATGCAAAAATTTTAGTTCAGTCCTTTGGCATATGACAAACCGGTCTTGCTTCCTTGTACCAGTGTTTAATTGTATTGCGGAATAGTTAAAAAGATGTTTTGTCACTAAAAAGTGTTTTTTTCCAGTCATCATTTGTGCCCATTTGACACGTTTTTCTTTATAAGCAGATGTGAGCATTGGCATACTGAGAGGAAGAGAATTTTGATATTCAAGGTTGGCCAAATGTCTTGAAACTGTTGACCGGAAGACATTTATTCCAATATCTTCTAATTTAGAAGCAAGAGCCCCCACGGAAATTGATGGTTGCCTTCGAACATACTGCCCAAGAGCACGAGATGCTGCCGGTATTATTTTTTTGATACATCCATTTTCTCCTTTATGCTTAATGTCATCAGTTTCTTTTATTTTTTTTAGGTTTCTATAGATAGTTTTATGTGAATCTTTGTCAATTTATATATTTCAGCGGCTTTAGTTATTCCTTGCCTCCAGAATTGTAATATGGTTTGTCATTGGGTTTCTTGCTTGGAAGGTGCCATTTCAATGCTTGTAAAAATATAATTTTTATTATGTGAGAAAATTTTTTTTATCACAGGACGATCAAGCAATCATATGATTTTATTTGTGTATTAGTTTGTGTAATTTCTGCCAAAATCGGGTTAGTTACATTTGTAAATCATTTTTTAAAAAAATTGTCATTTTTTTTGCACACCACTGTATGCCACCTGAGGCATTAAGAGGAGTTGAATTTACAAGGGAGAATAATGTTTATAGTTTTGGTGGTATTATGTATGGTATGAAATGATTACTGCACAACCTGACCGAGCACATGATACTTATTTGATGATAGATATGTAATAGTATAAGACCAAATTTATGCCCAGAATGGTATTTAAACGATTTTGAAGTGATGATCCTCCTGAATGTCCAATTTATCTGCTGAAATAGCAGATAAATTTGAAGATAAAAATAGTTTAAATATGTAATTATTATTCTGTTTTTTAAGAAAACATTTTATTCCATAAATCATCTTTATGGCATCAGATAGTGAATGCAATAGTGACCAAGAAAATATTTCTAATAAACTTTGTATTAAAGAAGAATCGAATCAACTTGCCCTTAAACAATAAAATTTTGTATGAAGAATGTGTAAATAATATTATCAAGCGTAGTTTTAAATTATGTTTAAAGATGTTTACTTAGATGATTCTAAATTTCTGAGTGAAAAAAAGTAATTCAAAATCAAGAAAAACAAACATTTTCCACAGCATTATAAATTCCATATAATTATATTGTTAAAACAACTTGGGTTTATTCTACCAAAAAAAGAACAGTTCGATGTGAAATTGGTTATGACAATGATACTCATATATTTCAAATATATCCCATTCTACAACAGCTTTAATTTATGATCAAGTAATAATTTATTTTTTTAAATTTTATTTATTATTATTATTAATATGAATATTCTCATAGTGAGCGTGATTTCGCTAATAAATATAATGTCAGATTTTTACATTCGAATTCCCCATTTTTTTTTCTGGTTCTTGATGTTGGATTTCTAATCCATATAAAGTATATATGGTATCATTTCAATTATTGTATACAATTATGTTTGTAGTATTGTATAATCATCAGCGAAAAACGGATCAAAGAATATACAGAAAATCTTTAAAATCTGTAAATAAGAAATTGGGTTGGTATCCTATTGTTAATTTCACTTTGGTATTCACATTAGCTCTTCGTATGTATTTTTTTATTTTTGTAACCACCACTCAAAAAATACAAGTATCACGTATTAAAAGTAAACTGTCTAATGAATTATAAGATAAAGAAATGAATGCAGATGAAATAATATACATATGAAATATTAGAAAACTATAATCATAATCAACCGAAATACCATTCATTAGTTGCATTTATTTTATTATATAATATGAAGTACAATTTATTATTATCATTTTTTTTAAATAAATAAATAAGAATACGGTGATATTAGAATAATAAATAATATTCCATTACACATATTTTACATCACATTTTCATTTGTGTCATCACTTTTATTATTTTTTTTCATCCGTTCCATCACTTTTATCATTCTTTTCATTTTTATTCTTAGTTCTTTTTAAAAATCCTCGTGACCATCCCCGTTTATTCAAGCCTGCAGTTCCCCATCGCCATCTTATATATCTACTAGATTCATTCATTCCCCCTATAACATCTTCATCACAGTTTCCAAACAATGGCATATCACTTCTTAATCTTCCATATGCTTCTATTATTACTAAAAAGATAGAAAGTGAAGCAAGGATAGCTACCAAATTTAATGTATTGAGATGCGCCAGAGGAAGGAGTAAAAATATTGTGCCTACTACGAATCGTAAGGTTATTCGTTGATACTATTAAAGAAATTAATTAATTAATTAATAGATTAGGTTATGAAAGATTAGATGTGAGCATAAAAAAAAAAGTAACATTTTTAAATTTACCTTTGGAATTCTCGTTAAACTCACAGAGTCCAAACCTTTATGTAAAACCCCAATTATCGCCATTGAATACATAGCAATAGCTAAAGAGGCACAAAATAACCATGTTAAGGACGCCGGAAATTTGGTTATAGTACTTTCAGAGCTTACTTCCCGACCAAATAATAAATGACTACTAACATCTGAATCTTCAACATTAGAAGTATGATTTTTTTCTTCACCAAGATAGTCCATTATTGTCATCAGGCTTCCAAGAGAACTCCTATAAAATATGAAATTAAAAAATATTTTAAATATTTTAAATATTTTATAATTTAGAAATTTAAGTGATAGAGAAGATATCATTATAGCTTACCCAAATGCGATTAACGACATAATCTTTGTATTTTAAATGTTTTAAACAAATTATAAATAAATTGTATCTTTGATATGAAAATACTTGAAAAAATTTTAACTCTAACCTTACCAAAGGGAAATGAATAAAAGTAAACAAAACTCCAGTAAACACGTGTCTCCTCAATGCATGTTGAAATTGTCTACTTGCATCAACATCAAAATATATCCAGTGTATGCTGTATGCTATTATTAAACCTAATATAGCCTATATAATTATTAATAAAAAAAAATTATTATAAATGCGAACGAATAATTTAAAACTTAATAGATAATCCGGAAAATAAATAAATAAATTACCTTAGCAAGTTGGCCATCTGGATATACATTAGTACTCACGTATAATACTCCAAGAACCTAATAATATAACTATAAATGAATATCATCCTTACAAAAAAACCTTTTCTATATCTATAAAGGAACCTTTTAGTGAATACTTACACTTTCACCTACAGCGATAATAGTAAATAATCCTATTCGTTCACTCCAATGTTCAATATTTAATGCTGTACGGTATTCACTATGCTTCAAAATGTTAAACATATCGGTCCACTTCCATTGAAATTCAGTACCACTTGTTTTCATTGCTTTATGAGGAGTCGATAAATTTACACTTGATTTTGTGGGAGAAGTGATCGAATTTTCAATTGATTCGTTTGGTGTATCGACTCGATTAAAATCTCGAGTGTGAATATGATTTGCAGGATTTTTTGTAAAATGTCGGTGATAAAGTGGAATAAAGGCTATACGAATTTAATTTAAAATGGGTTAAAAAAAATATTATAAATTACTTTTATTTCAAAAAAAAAAAAGTTAAAATACCATGCCAAAACAATTCTATAAATAGATAAATAATAAATAAATAAATATATAGTTGAAATACGTTAAATAATTATCAAAGTATTATATTTGCAAAATGACATTAAAATTACTTTTAAAGACATACCAAATAAAACAGCTACCCACATAACAATATTAATATTATTTGATGGTGAAAAAATGGCAATAAACCAAATTGTACATGGGATTACGATTCCCCATACATTTGCGATAAAACCGGTACGAAACGTTGGTATCCAAATTGCGTACACAATGTATAACATTGCAAGCGAGAGACGAGCGAGAACATAACTTACTATTAAAATTATTAAGTTAACAAAAGCAAAGGAAGAAAAAATTAAATCTTTGAAAGTTATAAATAATATTAAAGTAACGAAAGCCTTATATTTACTAATGAAAGTAGAACTTGTTAAATGAATTATATCTGATGCATGAGTTCCCATTACTATTACGATAACCATTTCCTACAAATAACAAATAATAAGATAATCATATATGAGAAATAAAGAAAAATGTGAAATGAAAAATGGAGAAAAAAGATAATTGATTTACCCAAAGAATAATGAATTTCTCAACAAGATCTTCCGAACTAAATATATTTAAATATGAAGCGACATCCAACCATACTCTCCAAATAGGATAACTACAAATACAAAATATTTTATCAATTAATTATTATAAATTCTTTAATAAATATAATATCAAGTATATAAAATACATATCAAAAAATATTAATACTAACAATGTTAAAATAAATCTTTCTAAATTTGCTCCAGAAATATCAGATACTAACGTATGTCCCAAATTCCTAACCACAGCCACAAATATTAAATCCCAAAATAATTCAGTAAAACTTGCATGTCTTTCATCTGCTTCTCGATGCAAAGTTCCTTTATGCCAATATTGTCTCACTCTTGGTTTTCTCATTAATCTATCATAGCTATGAATAATTTCATCTTCATCAGCGATAATTTCCAATTTTTGTAAGTGACCATATGTATGCACAGTAGCATGAATCGTTTGTTCAGAATTCGAATCAGTATTATCGTGACCGAGATATTTTAATTCATTGACAAGTTTGTCAAGTTGAGTTCCTATGTTTGCAGAACGTTCAAGAGCAGCAGCACGCTCTTGCTCTAATTGAGAACGTTCTTTCTCTAATCGAGCGGAATTTAATTTTAATTCATCAATTTTTTCTCTTAACGCAGCTGTCTGATAACAAATACAAACAAATAAATTTAACAAATAGTTTAAATAATTAATTATCTAATAATTTATCAATTTAATATTAAATACCTACATGTTCAGGTGATCCGATAACACAACAAAAAGGAGCTCCTTCACCACTTAATATTTCATTTTCGTGTTCTACAACTAATAATTTTTGACCACCAACATGTAAACTCTTTGAAAAACCTTTTTCTGAACCACTTTTATTATTATCATCATTCTTTTGTTCATTATCTTCGATGTTAACAGCTTGTTGTTGTTCGATATCATGTGATTTATTTATATTTAAATTATTGTTTTCATTAGTTGAATTTGTTTTTTTATCATCATCATCAATTATTATAATCATATCTTTGTTATTATCATTATTACTATTATCTTTTGATTCCGACATTTTTTTATAAATGCGTGTACGGAAGAGAAAGAATTTAAATTGAACACAGCGGCGTTAAATAATGAAAAATGCACGTTGAAGATTTGTGTAATACAAATTCGAATTTTGGATTGAATTATATCGTTTTGAAATGACTTATTTGGATATTTCTAATTTTAATGAATCGTTAATACAGTAATAGTAATAGATATTATAATCAGTAATCAAAAAATGATCGTAATCTGATATTCATTTTTCTAACAAAATTATAAAAAAATAGAAACGAAAAATAAACGGAAAGAGATCTACATATAAGAACCATAATATCGTTCCGGAATAAGAATATCATAAAAGACGATGGTTTTTTAGACAGCATCAATAATATAAACAGATATGCCTTTTTTTTAACGATTAAGAAATTGATTTTTATATATACGTAATTGGGAAAAGTTCCCTGAAATCATTTCCGTTTCTAGCGAACCACGAATTAATCAATTTCGATTATATATTTTTTACGAAAGAAATTAAATGAAATTATCACTTGATTTTACAAGTCCAGTCCGTATTCCTGTTCAACTAAAATAATAATAAAAAATTAAATTTTTCATATATATAATTCCAAATATTTATAAATTAGAATTCAGAATATTTTGTATCTATTCCATCAGCATCAGAATTTACAGCGACAACGTGTTAAATTTTATTTAGTCATCCAATTTATCTTATCAATGATTCTGGTATTACTTTACATAACTTTCTTGTTCTTTCTGTATAATCACACACCGTTGCATTTTTTTTTATAAAATGATATTCAAATTCCCTTGACTTTTTTTTTTTAAACTTTTGAACTTTAAGACAAATGGCCTTACCAAAAAGCACCCAAATAATAACTAATAAATTTGAACAAAAGAATGTACATCTCGAACACAAAGATGTTAAAATTCATTTCAAGCCATGGAAAGATAAATGTAAAATACACGCTTTTTCATCTGAATTTGCAGAAAATTCGGATTCCAATTCAACTTCTATAATCCAGAGCAATGCTACTCCACATTGATTTTCATCTGCAATCATTCATGCTTATGTCCTTCACCAGCATCTTCAGATGATGTATGGTTAACGGTTGAACAAGGTGTTAGCAGGCAAATTTTTGTTAATGCTGAGTGTTTTCGTTACTTATTTGTTGATCATGAAGGTAAAGTAGATGTTACCGTAGAGGCCGAAGATATTTTAGGATATTTCGACAGAAATTTTATAGGTGATTGCTCGACTTTCTGATAATATTGATAAGCAAGTTAAAAAAAGTTGGTTTTAAAAAAACATCTTGAATGTGATTTTTCTACCTCAACAAATGCATCTATTACTGCTAGCCAAATTATCTTGTTAGATGCAATGAAAAAGTATTTTATATACAGCTTACGTGTTGGTTGCGGTATTCCAAAGGTCACCCTTGATGGCACCTTGGAAGATTAGTTACATCTTCAGGAAAAAGTTACAAAAATCCGTGATTTAGGATTGGGACTTGATTTCTGGTTGGATAGGTTAGAACCAGTCATTGCTCAATTTGTCTCCACTTATAAGGGAGACGTTGACGAAAAATTTTGGAGCATAGCTCTTTTCGATGTTCCTTACCTTAGTGGCTTGCCAACTCCTTCTTGGAATGGATGGATAGGTGCTTTTTTTCCTCGCAACAAGTCAAGATTTGAAATTAGGGAAAATCAAATTATTCCTAATGAAGTACTGTACCTCCTGGATTAGTATATGTTCCATTCAATATGAAAATCAGTTAAGAGAATTTTAAATTAAGTTTTGCTGCAGGTTTTTTCGGTGCTAGGCAGGATAAGGTTAACGAAGAATATGTAGTTTCACCTGTTATTGGTTGGAACATTGTTGATATTGATAACAAATGCTGTCCTTTAAATAAATGATCGATCATTTAAATTTCCTGTATATGTTGATGCAGATGGAATATAAACTTGAAGTAAATTATTACAGTTATCTTCTAATTCATCATCTCCCCATTTAATTTCTTCATCAGTATCGTTTCAATTATTTGGATATTTTTTTACATCCTTTTTCAGCAAGTTTTTTTATATTTTTTTTTTCTTTTCAATAAACCAGTCATTAAATTTTTTTTAAAAAAAATGATATAAATTAAAAAAAATAAAATACATTGCCTAATGAGTTTTTTTTTTTAACCTACTTTCTTTTTTTGGAAGTTATACCTATTTAAAAGTAGGCAAAAAAATTTTGTTGTGACTAGGCTGTACAAGTATTTTTAATTATAAAGAATAAAGAAAGGAGAGTGAACGGAGGGAGAAATAAACAAAAATAAATAAAAGGAAAGGTAAAAGAATGAAAGATGTAAAATAATTATTTATATATATTTTGAATACATTAAAATAGGCAAACAAAGGAAGGTTGTTATTTGTAAGAAAAAATGGATTCAAATGGAAGATTAGTTTCTATATCGGCAACATAAAATTGAAAAAGGACAAAAATGTGAATCATCCTCAAGTGAAAATGGATCCAGTATGAAGATTTATTATTAAATAAAATAAAGGTGAAGAAATATATTATTCAATAAAAATGATAAACATATATTTTTGGACAAAAGTGAAGATTTATCATTAAACAAAAATGAAGAAGACATATCTTTGAATGAAAATGACAAGATTTGCCTTAAGATTCTTCAGATTATAATGAAGATTATCTTCAGATAAAAATGATAGAGACTTGTTTTTGGATTATGATGAAGATTCATATTTAGATGAAAATAATGAAAATTTATCTTTTGATGAAAATTTTAATGCTAATTGCTTATTTAAATTAAAAAAAAAATTGATTTAAATGTTAATAATAATCTATTAATTTGATTAGGTTTGTTTATTTTTAATATTTGAAAGTGTAATATTAGATTTATCATATTAGATTCTTTCTGTAAAAATTAAGAAACAAGTAATCAAAGTTCTGATGATTGCATTAATGTATATTCTGATTATATAAAAGATAGGGAAAGAATAAATTATTCTGTATTAGTACGCTTCATTTTAATTTTATATTTATTATTATCTTGAAGTTGATAAATGAGCTTCTTTTTATAATCGGCCTTCTAAATTTGAAACAAATACTAATTATCAATATAGAATATTTTCTTTTATATGAGTTTTAAGAAACATTATCTATGCTTAGATATACAAAAAATGTCTGTTTTCTTTTACATTTAGATCAATTTACAAATAACAACCTTTTATTTGTGAAGAAGAGGAATAATTGGGAATATGATATATTATTAAATAACATTCACATTCATGATGGAAATATAATTATGTAATTAATTATTGCATAAACGAAAAATAAATAAATGGATAATCCATATATTATTAATTTAATAATTATATAACAAATAATTAATTTGCTATAACAAATATCTGTTTACCAACATTTTTTTTTTATTTTTGTAGAAAGAACAGAAAATTTTTTAAATGATAAATATTATTAAAATGAATGTAATATGCTTTTTTTTTTATTTTTGCAGAAAGAACAGAAAATTATTAAATTTTATTACCTTCAGAAATGAGATTAAAACAAGTGGTAATACTATAACTGATAATTTAAATGAATTTTAATTTGAAATTTACATTTTTATTTTTTAGAAAGAACAGAAAATTTTTAATTGATAAAAATGACTTTTGATTTTCAATTCAAATATAAACAAAAATGATACGCAAAGTTTCTTTCGATTTCGTAAAATAAAAATTTCAACCAATCAGTAAAAATAAAAAATTGCATTGATCAATTCAAGCCATTTTATTTAGTCAGTAAGAATTACATTAGCAAGGCTAATAATTGACAATTGATAATTTAATTAATTTGTTATATCAAAATATCTGTTTAAATTGATAATTTTTTGTTTCACCAATATTTCGAATGCAACTTACATTTCTGAAAAAATTATTAATTGACTTACATTTTTGATTTTTGCAGAAAATTATTAATTGACAAGCATTCTTCAAGTTCATATAAACAAAAACATTCTATATTGAAATAATAAGTTTTTTGTTTAAAATTCAGAAAGCAGATTATAAAAAGAAGTCCATTCATCAACTTCAAGATTTACCTAAAAATAATAATTTAAAACAATAATTTTTTTTGGGAGTTATTAATTAATTATATTATCCTTTTTTAATACATAGTTTCTTATATCTTGGGTTTGAATTTCAGATAGTAGATTCGAATTTTTTTTTTAAATTTTCGTAAAAGAAAATAAAAAAAATATGAATAATTTTCGCAAAATAAAAATTAGAAATTATATTTTTCATGCCTAGATAATAAAAAAAAACTAATTTTCCATCTGTCTTTTAATGATAATAGAATAAAAATTTGTATCTTTCAAAGAAAATTACTTTGCTTTGAGTAGGTAAAAAAAAGATTCTTATTATTAACCTCATTTACAATCCAGTCGAACGATTGATGATGTTATTTTCAGAAAAAAAGGAAACAACAATTTTATTAAGAAAAGACTGTTTATATTGCTTAAATTATAAATATTCACAAATTATTTATTAGTGCTAATAAATGAAATGAGAGTTCTTTTTCATTAGTAAAGTGCGATTAATTGTAATTGTCATTTATTCAATTTATTTTTGCATTATTATTAGATAAATATTTTCCTGCCTAAATTTAAATTTAATTTATCTATATTTTTAATTATTTTTTTGATTATAATTAATAATATTTAATAAAAAAAAATTCTCAATAGAAATAATACATATGGTCGCATTTCAAAACTTTGTTATAAAGTAAGCATGTTTATTAATATATTATTTCTATTAATTAAAGTTGTTCTTTAATATCAAAACTAAGTGAAAAACAAAAAACAACTTTATTGTGCAATATAAAATGAGTTGGGGGTTTGAAACGATTGGTTAGACAGTAGACAAAAATTTTATCTCAAAACAGGCCAATCACAATTGAGAATCTTGATCAAATAATAATTTTAAACCAAATGAATCATATTTTCTTTCACTTTATTCTTACAATAATTCATGACCAATGTTAAATTTTCGACATTGCATCAATCATTTGCGCAGTTGATCATAATTCTTTTCATGTCATAGTACAAATTTAAAATGTATTCAATCGTGTGAACTTTACATTTTTACATTTTGAAAATTTAGTAAAGGGACTTCAATTTCTAAGTTTTTTTGTATTTTAATATCTTCTTTTGTATGTTTTTTATTATTTTATTTATATTTTATTTTTGGGTGATAACTCATTCTCTTTCTAATAAATAATAATAATAATAGACATAAATAACAACTTTAATTCAGAAAAAAATTTTAAATTAATACAATAAATTAAAGATTATTGATTATATATAATTAAGATAGGATATATTTTTTTGTTATTATTGTCATTTTTTCTTACAAATTTTAAATAGGATCATAATTATAAGTTCTTGAATTTTGCGTAGGTACATTTATGTAGGAATTGTTAATTTAGAAAGCGTTGAAACTTTAAATTAATGTTAGTTGCTGATTGATTTTGAACTTGAAGATTAACAAACAAAATTGCAACTTTGCTAATTGAAACTAAAGCTTCATGGTTGAGAACACATATTTGTTATTCTAATTTAATTGAAAATAATATTTTTTAAAGAAAGAAAGAAAAAAAAACATAATATATGTAACAAAAAAATATGTAAATAAATTATGATTTCTAATTTTAATGTATTCGAGCTGGACCTGCACTAGTTATTACCGAATTCTGAATATGATATACTTTTACCCAACCACCAACATAACTATTTGCGCCTCTTAATGGAAAATCACTTTTTCTTCGAATTATTAAACTCAAAATAGCTTCACGAGCTATTCCATCAGACACTCTTAGACCTTTAGTGAATATCCAACTTAAATCTCTTCTCATTTTGTTATTTGGATATAATAGATATAAATAATAATTTTTTAGATTTGTATCGTTGTTAGGAAGGTTATAAAAACGACCATTTATAATTGTGAAACCAAGAGAGGTTTCACATGACGAGAAATAACCATAGAATGGTACAGGAGGATTTGAAGAAGGAGGGATTTGAGAAGAGAATGAAATATTCGCATATCCACATAAAATATGAGTATTATTAAATATCAATTGATTATTAGAGCGATCATCATATGTTAGAGGGAAAGAATATGAAAAAATTATGAAGGATGATAGTGATAATAATAGTAATAATACTATATTTAACTTTGAATTTCTTTGGATTTTATGCATTATAAAGTCTATTTGTGATTAAAAAAAATAAAAAAATAAAAAAAAAAAACCTACGTATCTTGTGATATATATATGTGGGATAAAAAATTTGCCTCAGAATAAGCAAATGATCGTCAGATTTATACATATAAATTTGGATGTCTTAATACGTATTACTTTAAGATTACTTTAATTAATTTGAAACAATTGGTTTATTCTTTAATTTTATTATAACCAACTGAAAATTCATAGTCAAATTTTGGTTTAATTATGTCAACCTAATTTATTTCTTAAGGAATGGTTTTTTCCACAAAAAGAAATTAAAGAAATTTAAAAATATTGCTTAAATTTACAATGTGATATTTCTAAACATTGCATAATTTTGTGTGCAATGGAATCTGTCAAAAATGTTTGTAAAAACAGTGAATAAAACATTAACCAGGTGGAAAATCATCAGACCTCAATATTATCATTAATGAAATAAGTATATGCAGAGAAAATAGAGCAGCATTTATTAAACAATAGTTTTCCCTTTCTCCATTAACATCATAAAAAGCAATGGTTTCAAATGATAACATCAGTAAATAAAGAGATATACCTTGATTAAGAAATTAATTTTTTAATATAATTGCTAAGTTGCCCCCGAAATCCATTATAAATCCTTTCCGTTTCTAGCAAATCACGAATTAACTGTTAAAAATGTTTCAGTTAAATGTCATTTGAAATAATTGATGTATGAACTTATTATGACTATTTTATTTTAATAATATTAATAAAGCAAAGCATCATTTTATTTCGATTTATGCAAGAATTTGTAATGTTTATTATTATATAAATTAAATATTATGACATGGACATCAATACGAAAATACGAAAATATGAAAAGTATGAAAAATGTGAAAGTATGAAAAATATGAAAGTGTGAAAAAATATGAAAAAAAATATGGGTTAGATTTATAACCCTTTATTAAAGAATACTTTTCTTAATTTTTCACCTTTTTCATTTTTTAAATCCCAAAATCTAGATTCTAATTTTAAAGGGTCAATAACAGCAGATTGCGGAAATGCAGCGATCGCTAATGGTAAAGCTGTTGTCAATGATAAAGCTATCAGTCCTATAGAGCAATATTTTTATTAGACAAATTAAGTAGAAATTATTATTATTTCATTATTGAAAAAAATATTTTTATAATATCATACCAAAATTGATGGGAGTTGTTAATCTTGGATTTCTTTTAAGCCATCGAGTTTTTTCAAGTAAAGAAAGAGCAAGTGGTGGAATTGTTAAAACAGGGAAATTTGTTAATACACGGGATATTCCAACCTATTAATTATAATTTATAATTTGTTATAAATTGATTTAATTGATTATAATTTATTAGGCAGAAAAATTAATTTAAGAAAGAACATACTTGTCCAACAGCGGATTTACCAGCTATTTGTGATTTTCCAAGTGTGTTTCCATTCTCATCATACACATCAATACCATCTCTAAATAGAAAATTTTTTTTAAAAAAAAAAAGAAATAATAGCAAAATTATTATTAAATTAATCAACAAAAAATGAAAATGATGAAATTATTTCATAAAAAAAAATGTACCTGATTTCTTTCCACCTCATTAAATATACATTCACAGTTCCTGCACTTGCCACAGCCACAAAAGGAACTAATCTTACTAATATTTGACGGACAGCTGGATTCAAAAATTTTAATCGCGGAACTGATTGCGTTAAACCAACAGCCAAACCACATGACGTTGTCACTGCTGCAACATACGCGACTATAAATTATATGTAAACATGATGGTGTTAATGTTAATATGTTATAAAAATAATTTTAAATTATTTAAATTATTTAAATTTTTTAAAATTATTATTTAATTCTTACTAGCAGTTTCTTTTAAACTCATCTCAGTCGTTTTATTAGCATTTGAATAGTTTATGGCTACGTTTATGCTTTGATTTGCCCATTGCCAAAATATAATACTTTTTATCTAGAAATTCTGTCAATGTCAGATCTTTGGGGATTTCGAAAATCGTATATATAAATAAATTATATAATTTTTTTTTCGACAATAAAAAATGTCGATGGTATAAAACTCACACTTGGATTTGGCATTAGCATACCAGCAACTATGATAAGATTTGTTGGTACAAAACATGACATACGAAAAGGAAGAAACACTGGTTCACCAGTATCTGGATGAATTGTTGAATCGATTACTTGAAAAAAAAAATAATAATGAAAATTTTGAATTTTAATTGTTGATGATAAATAATAATAATTTCTCACTTTTCTTTGCATGCCATAATTTTTCTGGTTCCACTTTTAATTTCCCCGAATTATAATCATTAATTAAATTTTTTGCTTCTTCCACTCCACGTCTCGTAACAAATAATGTTCTATATGTTATTAAACAAATAATATTTAATTAATTCTTTCAGTTATTGCTAAAAAGAGGTTGGGAAGTTACAAATTAAAAGTTGGGAAGCAAACCAGCCTCATATCTGTCACATTGATAAAATGTTTTACACGTCCATAATAACTTGATTGATCATATCTTGGTTTTGCTTATAATTATAATTTGTTAATAAATAAATAATTAATTAATTAATTAATAATTATATTTAATCGATAAAATAAGTAATTTGATGTGATATATACATAAATCAATCTTTTGTTGTTCAGTTGAATAAATTGTATTCATCATTTCTTGTTTTTTTTTAAAAAAAAAAAAAATAATAATGATTTTTAAATATATATATTTTATCTACGTTACACAACACAATAAAGCAGATTAAAAAAATTTCTTTAATAAAATGAATAAAATGAATAAAATGTATATTCCAACTGACACGGCTGAAATAGGGGATCCAATTCCGGCTAATACTCCTCATGCTATTTCGGTCAACCTTCCCACTTGGCAAGATAATATTGACTATGAGGAAGCTCGTGAAAGAGTTATAAGTCGTATGTCAAATGGATATCCCAGATTTTTTATTCATAATCAAATAAAAAAGGTTAATATTTTTTTATATTTAATCATTATATAATATTATATCATATTATATATTATATTTATATATTTATATATATTTAATATCTTATTTAATATCAAATTTATATTTCATATTTATATAATGAATATTAAATATTATTATATTTATATATATTTAGTTGATGTCTATTTGTGAACAAAAGTTTGCAAAAGAAACGGAGTCATGTCTCTTATTTCCAAGTCACAAAACTGCTCATTGTTGTAGAATTTATATACGTAAATATTATTCGTCAGAAAAATTCGTCAGTCCAGTATGTATACGTCTCGCTGAGCTCACTGTTGTACCACTAGATGAAATTATTTCTACTTCATTTCATGAAAGTGTCACACTTCATGTAGTTTTATTCCCTAAAGATGCCTTCCCTATTGCAAAATCATTTTGGCAACATACTGGTGTTGGTATTTCTTCTAGGTTGGCTGAATACGCACTTGGTCTAATGCAAGCAAAACAAGATGAAGAAGAACAATACACAAAAATTCCGGCAAAGAGAAGATCATCTTTCAAAATACGTTACTGTAACCCACAAATATCAAATTCAAAAAGAATTTCTCCTACAGATATAACTTTCTCTGAACATTCGGAAAAAGTGGAAGAAAATTGTTATGTTGAAGAAAGATATGGTCGAAACTTACCTATATTATTTGCTAATAAGGCAAAAATTGCATTAAAACGTAGAATTGCTGGCGTTCTTGGAATTGAAAAAAATGGAAATAATCTTGATGAAATTATTTCTAGACCAATCAATGCAAATGAACGTGGAATTGAAGGTATTACGGAAAATGATGTTTATCTTTTCCCGACTGGGATGAGTTCTATATTTCATGCTCATCAACTTTTATTGAAGGCTTTTCAACAAAAAAAAAGTATTTGTTTTGGGTGAGTAACTTTTATATTTAACATTTTTATAATTTAAAAATTTTTATAATTTTTTATAATTTTTATTTATTTATAATTTATTTATTATGTTTAATATATCTTAATATCTTATATCCACTAAATCTATTATATCTAATTTAAAATTTTTTAATTATAAAATATTAGCTTTCCTTACATAGATACTTTAAAAATCTTGGAGAAATTTGGTCCAGGGTGTCATTTTTTTGGAAATGGTTCTTTCGAAGATATAGATGCGATTGAAAATCTTTTGATATCTGGTGAACAAATTCTAGCTCTTTTTTGTGAATTTCCATCAAATCCTCTTTGTAAATCGTCAGATTTAAAACGTCTAAGAAAATTAGCAGATAAATATAATTTCTTGATAGTGATAGATGAAACAATTGGTAATTTTGTTAATGTAGAAGTTTTAAATTGGGCTGATATTATGGTTTCTAGTTTATCAAAAATCTTTAGTGGTGACAGTAATGTCATGGGAGGAAGGTAATTAATTTCTTTTTGGTGGCGTTATAATTATTAACTTTAATTTTTTTTCATTTTTCATATTTTTTTTTTTTTTTTTAATATTTCTGATACAATTGATATTTATTTATTTTAAATTTTTTAAAGTATGGTTTTAAATCCTCAACGACGATATTATGATACATTGAAAAAAGTTATCGATATTGAATATGAAGATTTATTATGGAGAGAGGATGCAATAGTACTTGAACGTAACTCTAGAACATTTCGTGAACGTATTTTGAAAATTAATGAAAATACAGAAGAAATATACGAATTACTTAGAAAAAGTTCAAAAGGTTAGTGTGTCGAATATAAATAAATTTTTCTTTATTATAATTGATTATTATGTCGGTCTGTATTAAATAAATAAATTAATTAATTAAATTAAAACTTAATAATACAGTTAAGAAAATTTATTATCCAAAAAATATAACGTCCGAAATTTACCTTCAATATAAAAGATCCCAAGGAGGTTATGGTGGATTGTTCTCAATTACATTTTATTCAGATTCAGCATCACAACAATTTTTTGATGCATTATCAATTGCAAAAGGTCCATCATTGGGAACAAATTTTACTTTGGCATGTCCATATACCATTTTGGCACATTATCTAGAACTCGATTGGGCATCAAAATACGGTGTTGAATCTGGACTCGTACGAGTTAGTGTTGGTTTAGAAGATAAAGAAATTTTGTTGAAAGCATTTCAAAATGCATTAGATTCTATTAGTGATGAATGAAACCATTATTATTATATTTATGAAAAATGAATTTTATATATTCAAGAAAAAAAAAAAAAAAAAAATCTATTTTGTTATGGTAAATTTAAACAGCAGCTAATTTATTTTACTATTTCACATGATTACAAAAACAAAGTCTGCATAAATTAGATTTCCAAAATATTTATAAAAGTACATACAATAAATAAATAAATAAATAAATAAATGAATGATACAATTATTTTTTATGGAAATATAATTTGAATCTCAAGAAATGAATTATTGATATAATCAATCTCAAGTTATCGTTAAGCCAAATGCTTTAAGAAAACTGTAATTAAATCTGTCAAGGTAATAACATTTTGAACTTTGTGTTCTTCATCGACAATCCATACACGATGAATATGTTTATCGGTGATTAATTTTAAAGTTTCTTGCAGTGATGAATTCTCCGTTAATGAAAATGGGATTAAACTATTTTTCCTATTTGGAATTTTCTATTACAATATTTATATTATTTAAATGTTAATATTTATTTATGAATAATCATTATATAAAATAAAATATATTTATTATATATAAAAATTGTTTAATTATTTTAATTGCATTGCTTGCTTACCGATAAAAAATCAAGAACCGGCAAAACAAGACAATCGATGGATTGATAACTTAATCCTCTAAGATCAGATAAAGATAGATTTCCAACTAATTTATCCTCACTGAAAAGAAATAACGAAATAAATATTTATTTTAACTATTGAATAATTATTATTTAATTATTTGAGAGTTTTAAATTACCTATCAATAATTGGAATTCCTGTTAATTTATTTTCGGCCATTCTTCTATAAACATTTAATGCAATTTCTTTATCATGTCCTAATACAACATTTTTTTCTTTCCCTGT
The DNA here is from genome assembly GCA_910592015.1 of Diversispora eburnea. Lineage (NCBI taxonomy): Eukaryota > Fungi > Glomeromycota > Glomeromycetes > Diversisporales > Diversisporaceae > Diversispora > Diversispora eburnea. Next base: position 40,241 of record CAJVPK010000091.1, on the reverse strand, counting down.
TAATCCAAAGGATTTTAACGAAGAATCAAAATCTACCGAAGGTAAACATTCAGGATGTTCATAAACATATCTAATTATGTCACTTTGGGTCAAAATATATGATTCCATGTTATTGGTATAGTCAATTACCAAAGAGCGATGAATTCCCTTGGAAAATGCCTCGAGAGTCTATAATATATATGTATATATTTATATATCGAACGAAACGAAAAAAAATTAAAAAATTAAATAATCAACTAATTAAATCCAATTAAAAATATATTAATTATAAGAAAGAATTCACTATTGAATTTACTGTATTAATAACTCACGGTTTTAAGACATTCATTCGCATCGGTCTCAAAAATCCTATAACTTTCTTTTTCATTATCTAATGTCATAACAACTTCGATTTGATTATCCAAGTTTTTACTTTTTTCACTATTTAAATAAAGAGGCAACTTTTCATCGGATACTGCTTCTTTGATAACATAATTTAATACATCAATAAGATTAACTATTGTTACAATTTTATCTGAATCATGAGAATAAATGGGAAGAGAGGTGATATTATGAGTAGCCATGGTTTTTAATGCTTCACGTACAGTGGTAGTTGGACGTGAAACAACTAAAGTGCGTTTATTGGAAGTACCATGAAGTTCAATAGGAGTAATTTCTGAAAGTGTTTTCGACATTGTGAAATGATTAGAAAAAAAATAAAAATAAATTTCTTATCCAATTTAAAATAACTCCCCGAACCTTCGAGAATCCTTATGTAATGTATATGTATAACCTGATCCCGTGAATACTTAAACCGCAAGTCTGCGGAATGGAACATTCTTGACTTTTTGAAGGAGAACGAAAGATAGATAACTTAAAACTTAGAAACTCTTCTTCTGAGATATAGGGAGACAAATAAAATTCCTTTCTCCCAGAAATGTAGGCGGAAAATAGTGGACCCGCTGGGTTCTTGTCATTTTCAACTTTCGATTTCAAAGCCAATGTTCGAACAAAAATTAGGTTTTTTTGAATTTTTTTTTTTAACAGTTGATTATTATACATAATTTAAATATTTTTTTGGTAATATAATAAATTTTTATTTCTTTATCATACAATGATTTTAATATTCCATAAAAATATTTTTGTTAAATAATTATTTATATTACGTCACGAATCCAAATGCTACATACTAACCACAATAATTCTGATACCAAAAATATTTTAGAAAATGAATTGTCTGCTTCTTTAAATTGTGCCTGTACCTTAGTTACACCTCTAAAGCATGAATAGGATCAGATGGTAAGTTTTCTTTTTTTCATGAAAAGTGGGTTTTTTTTATTTTCTTTACTTTTCTACTATAGGCTTATTTGAGGACATTGTTTTATTATTTAAGATTTTCTCGTAAACTTGCAGTTACCCTTTTCAGAAATATCATTATTTGCATTCCTCCCACGTTTTTTTTTTTTGACAGCTCTTCATATAGATTATATAGATTATATAGATTGAGATGCATCTTCCATAAGCAAATTTTAAATCTTCATTATCTAATTAAATATTATCTTTGGTTGGAATGAATTTTTTATAATAAAAATGAATTAGAAAAAAAGATTATTTTTTATATAATGTTAAAGATTCTAAAATTCTAAATAAATAAATCATATATTGTATCAATACTATAATTTTAGTATGCAAAGAGTTCCAAGAAAAATTTGAATGAGAATTCATAAGACGATCTCCAACCAATAATATACGAAAATTTTTGTAATTCGGCGGGATTAAAGTAATAATATTTTCATAAAAGTTCCGACTGCATCACCTGATATTATATACTCACTCGTGATACATACAACTAACCTTTGTGTAACAGAATAGCCATTCATACGAGAAAATCCTTTTGGGAATTGATTTAAAGGAATGTTTCTAAAGCAAAAAATTCACTTTAAATTAACAAAAATTTTTTCGTAATTTTATTTTTCTTATGTACCATATTCAAGTCGATGGATTTTTCTGTTTAAAATCACGAATATTTAGATCATATGGATAATTTAATCATAATGTTTAATTAGTAACATTAATTTTACATGTATTGGATATGAACATAAAATATTTCTTGTGATAATTTTGTTAAATAAAAATTTATAGATTACTAGTTTCACAAATGTTACCAGTTTCACTTGGTAATGAATTAACAGCAGCAGGTGTAAATATTCATTAAAACCATATTTATCACCAGATATTTGTCACCTTACATAGAAAAATCTTGGGGAGTGACAACTTCAACGTGATCTGTTGTCATACATTTGAACCACGGTCAATTTTAGTTAATCCGATAGGGGAATTCTAGCCAAGGATTTTAATAATAAATTTAGTTAAAACTTTCTACCAAGCATAATTAAACAATATGACAATGCTCTCTGTAGAATTTTTTCTGCAACAAGAAAATCAAAGTTCTGCGTTATCTTATTTTTCCACAAATATTTAGATATTTTTATATGTTTATATACAAGATATTCACAAAGAATATTCAGGTTCTTTATAATCATTTAGTCATTTCATTGTAATTACCATTTACCCATTTAAAGATTAATTTAAAGAAATTCATTCATTTCCCTTTTCGATCCAAATTCTCAAGGAAAGAGGAAGAGTGGCTGAATTATTCTTTATTTACAAAATTTTCTCATTTTTTTAATCATTTCCATACAGTAATGAACCAATTATATCACTATTGTAGAATGAATTTCATTGAGAAAATCAAAATTTATATATTTTTAGAATATTAAAAATTTTTTATTTGAAATAAAAATTTATATTTAAAGGATAGGAAAAACAATGGATGTTTTAAAAATTCATTACAAAGTAAAAATTATTCATTTATTAGTACTCTTAGTACTTAGTGAAATCAAAAAAAAAAAAATTCTAAAAAAATATATAAATGCATTTGTTGGCAGTACATCACAGAGTTATGCCATCACCACATCTTTTTGCTTTAATCTTTATATATCTTTTAATATTATTACTTCTATCAATAGTCGCTTTTTCCATTCTGCTATATTTTGCGTACACATATTTCGATGTTATTTGGAATTTTATTACCTTTGCAAAATCTTTGCCAAATTTAAATGTAGATAATAAAATGATCGAAATTGGTGCGAACTCGTTTTTAATATGGATGTGATTTTCAAAGAAGAGCAACAACACCAACAACAAACAAACAACGTCCACTTGAATATTCTTCATTTGGATTTATTTAGTATTCATAGTGTATTTATATGTATTTATGTATAGTGTATTCATAATGTATTATAACTAGTCTCTTGCCATTCATATCATTGTATTTATAGTATAGAATAATGTGAGGGATCTTATTGAAATTTTGTGCTTTGAAAGCACTTTCACCTGACACAAGTTATATATATATATATATCTTCTTGATTCCAAATTTGATTGATCAGAAAAAGCACAAGAAATGTGTCAAGAGAAAACTATTTAAAATGGATGATAAAATTCTTATTTCAAATTATTCAAAGATTTTAAAGATTTTAGTTACAACATTTAACTATTATTATTATCTATCAGTTATTAACTATTTAGAATATTTAGAATATTTTTTAAATTATCAAACAAAATAAAGAAATAAATTAATAAAGTAACTAATCATGTCACGTTATTATGTTGTTATTATTATTATTATTATTATTATTATTATTATTAAAGATATACAATGTTAGCTCTAGTAGGTATCAAGAGATATTCAAGAAGTTTATGTAGTTAGTATTATTATTTTTTTTTTGTTTAACAGAACAGAATAAATAATAACTGGCTGGTAATCAATTTGTTTGTGTTTCGTATGACAAATTTTCCATCGCTGATTTTAATGCACGACTATGCAAACATATTTCGAACTTTGAACACTCGAAACTTCTTTCTTGTTATTTTTAAATTTATTCGATTTTTTATAGAAAAAAATTATGGCATCGATTAATTATGATAAAATCAAAACAGATGCCGCTCAACATCCAAAACCACAAGATATTAAATACACTCATGGAACAGCCGGATTTCGAATGAAGTATGAATTTTCAAATTTTTTTGTAATTATTATTATAGATATGATAATTATTATTATTATTATTACGATGCATAATTTTTATTACTTTTATCATTATCATTATTTATAATTTCGAGAAATATTTAATTCTATATAAATATTACATAATTATTTAATAATCATTTAATAATTATTTAATAATCATTTAATAATTGTTTAATAATTATTTTTAATAATTATTTAATAATTATTTATTAACCATTTAATAATAATTATTAAGGGCTGATCTATTAGATTCAGTGGTCTATAGAGTTGGTATTTTGGCAGGTCTTCGTTCAAAGAAACTCGACGGTAAAGTTATTGGAGTCATGATCACTGCATCCCATAATCGAGAAATTGTAATTATAATAGTTTTTTTAATTAATAGCTTTTTTTTAATTAATAGATAGATTTTAATTATAAATTTAATTTTATAGGATAATGGAGTAAAACTTGTGGATCCATATGGTGAAATGCTTCATCAATCATGGGAAGGATATGCAACTCAATTAGCAAATGCTCAAACAGAAGATGAACTTGTTGAAATCATTAAAACCATTGTGAAAGAATTTGATATTGATGAAACTAAACCATCCAAAGTAATTTTTGCTAGAGATACGAGGTATTTATATATATATATATAATTATATTGATTATTATATATTCATTATTTTATATTCGTTATATATATATATATATTCATTACATATATTCATTACATATATTCATTATTTTATATATTTTATAGACCAAGTGGACCGGCATTAGTAATGGCACTTGAAGATGGATTAAGATCTATTGGTGCAGAAATTAATGATTTCGGTATTAAGACCACACCACAACTTCATTATGTTACATGTTGTTTAAATACACAAGGAACTGAGAAAAGTTATGGAGAACCTACTGAAGCAGGTTATTATAAGAAATTAGCAAATGCTTACCGACGAATTATGGTAAATAAATATTTTTGGAAATACATATTTTTTTTCGTGTTTGTTTTGTTTATATAATAATAATTATATTGTTTATTGTTATTATTATTATTATTATTATTATAATGTATAATAAATATAGGAAGGAAAATCACGTCCTTCTTTATTATATGTGGATTCAGCTAATGGTGTAGGTGCAATTAAACTTAAAGAACTCTCAAATTATATTGATAAAGATATTCTAGATGTCATAGTACTTAATGATGACATAAAAACCCAAGGAAAATTAAATCATTTGGTAAATAAAAATAAAAAAAATAATTTATTTTATGTTTAAAATTATATTTAATATTTACACTAAATTTCATATAAATTATTATATAAATTTCCATAAATAAATTTATATAGTGTGGAGCAGATTATGTTAAATCCAATCAAAGATTACCAATTGGAATAAATATCAAAGCTGGAGAACGAGCAGCTTCATTTGATGGTGATGCTGATCGTATTGTTTATTATTTCATTGATGATGGTAAATGTTTAAATATTATATTTAATTTATAATTATGATATTATTTTATAATTATGATATTATTTTATTATTGAGTTATTATTTGTCAATAATTAATTTAATTTAAATTAATTATAATTAATTATTATATTAATTATTAATATTCTGTAGATGGAACATTTAGATTATTTGATGGTGATAAAATTAGTTCATTAGCTGGAAGTTTTATTATTGATCTTGTTAAGGCAGCAGGACTTGAAGGTATAAATGTAGGAGTTGTTCAAACTGCGTATGCCAATGGAAGTTCTACTCATTATCTGGAAAAAGTTATGGTAAATAAATAATATAATATAATATAATATTATATTATATTCTTTCTTTTTCTGTAAATTATTATTATTAAAATCTTATTTATTTCATTGTTATTTTTAACTATTATTTTATAGAAAGTTCCTGTATCATGTGTTCCCACTGGTGTGAAACATCTTCATCATGAAGCTGAAAAATTTGATATTGGTATTTATTTTGAAGCCAATGGACATGGAACTATTTTATTTAGTCCAACTGCAATGAAAATTATTCGTTCTTCAAAAGGGTAATTGACACGAATATATAACATATATATTATGACACACATATATAACATATATTAACATATATTATTTATTTATTTAGTGAAACCGTAGAACAAGAAGACGCCATCGAAAGATTACGTGCGTTAACGGAATTGATTAATCAAACTGTAGGAGACGCGTTATCTGATTTATTGCTTGTTGAAGCAATTCTAGCCAATAGGCAATGGACTTTAAAACAATGCAATGAAGCATATAAAGATTTACCTAATCGTTTAGTTAAAGTTATCGTGAGTATATATTATTTGAATATATTATTGAATGTATAACGCTTATATGAATTATTGATATATATAATTGAATTGATATATTTAATTATTAGGTTACTGATCGTCATATATTCAAAACGACTAATGCCGAAAGAACTCTTGTTGAACCGGCTGGACTTCAAGGGAAAATTGACGCATTGGTTGGGAAATATAAAGATGGAAGATCATTTGTTAGGTATGTAATAAATAAATATATATATTTATTATTTATTTATATTTATTTATATGTATTTACAATAAAAAAATAATTTAATTTTTTTTTATAGACCTTCCGGTACTGAAGATGTAGTTCGTGTTTATGCCGAAGCAGCCACACAAAATGAGTGTGATGAATTAGCATATAGCGTTTCCGGTCTCGTTTATGATGAAGCTGGCGGTACTGGTGGAAGACCTGATGAATTTTTGTGAAATAATAATAAATTTATTTATTAATTAATAATTTATATAAAATATAATAATTATTTATTAATAATTATTTATTAATAATTAATTATTCAATTATTTATTTATTTATTTTAAATTGTAATAAACTTGAATCATGATAAATATTTAAATATGAAATAACCATTTTAAATAAATTAAATATTTAACATCTATTATCTATTATCTAATCAATGAAAAAAATGTAATTCTTTTGTATTCTCTGTTGGATATATTCGTTTAAAATCTAAAAACTTTAGATTAATTTTAAATTAACGAGATATTTTAATTATGTTATCAATTCATTACTTTACTTTAATAATATTTAATTATTAATATCAATATTAATATTTTAATAACGTTTTTAAAGGTATCAGGTTTTTCAATGATATATGAAACTTTATTAATTTAAACTATATTAAAATTTTATTTTGTTCCGAAGTAATAATTTTAATACTATATATGGAATAAATGAAATATGAAATTATAGATGATCATTGGTAGCGTGGTTTATATATTGCATATTCTAATTTTGGCGTGTGTTCAATCATTCGGCAATTTTGGTTAGAATTTTGTTAATTCTGGTTAATACTTGCAGTAAACTTGTAGGGGTCATATCATTATTGGAAATCTCTAAATTTATATATATAATTTTTAATTAGAAAAATCAGAATGCTAAAACTTTTAAAACTTGGAGGTTGGTTCCTACATTTGATCGGCCAGAAATTTATTTGTGTTTTTTTTTTTTCGTATGTTTCGGATTTCTATAAATTTAATTACTTTACTTTTTACCTCAAGTCAATTCTCCTTTTTCTTCTTCACGATAGATTTGATAAGTTTGGTACATTTTGCATATATATATGAAATTCTAATTTCTATAAATTCTTGTCTTTATAATACTATAATATCAAATAAATTATATATTCACACATATATATTCACATATATATTGATTATTTTATATTCTATTCTATTACAAATATTCGTTTACAAAAGAAATTAAAAAAAGAGTCAAAAGAAAAATGGCCTTTAAAATTATGATATCAAATATATTCACTTATACCACTTTATTATTCCTTCTCATGTCACCTCTTTTCATTAATTCTTCACCCGTTCCTGATAATAATTTAGATTCTTTTTTATCATCACCATCATCAATTGATAAACGTGAAACATTTGTTGCTTTTGGTGATTTTAAAGATCAAGTCACAGGTCGTGTAACTTTCACTCGTCTACCTAATAAATGCGTTAGAGTAACTGGACAATGTAATACTGGATTTACCGATCCCAATCCTACAAATTATAAAATTAGAATTGTCTATAGACCTTTATGTCCTGCTTATATTAGAAGACTTGATTTATTACCTCCCATGAAAATGGTGGTAAATGTTGGTGGAAGTTCGGGATTCGAAGGTGATTTCTGTAATTTTTCAGTAGACGGAATTCTTGGTATGTTCGTACAAGTACAACTTAAGAATAATATTATTGGATATGCCCCTATCCAAGGTATACAATAATAATAATTTTGGTGGGGCAAAGATATTTTTTTTTCATGTTTATTTATGGTAATATTAGTATTATTCAATGAAATGATAATATAAAGAAAAAAATAATTATTATAGAATACAGCAGTAAATATTATTTATCGTTTTATTAAATAATATAAAAGATTGAATTATTATTATTATTATTAAAAATAATTTTTTACTACAATTTTTTGCTTTGTTATAAATTCATATATAATGTAATTATGTAAGAAATTTTGGATTCGAAAAAATTTCTCTTTTATTTTTCTTTTCTGTTTTGGGAATCAAAGTGAATTGCTTCAGTTACATTCTGTAGTTACTCCTTACACTTCATTGTGTACGACTGTTTTCTCTTTATTCAAATATTTTTGTGAAATAAATAAATAAATAAATAAATAAATAAATAACCTTGATTGAAAGAAAAATTAATTTTATTTTATTATTTTATTATTTTATTTTTCACCTCATCGAAATTCGCATAAATAATATAAAATAATGCATACGGTGAAAAAGTGTTGTTTTTGTATAAATTTAAAAGCTGGAGCACTAATCATTTCTTTTCTATCGTTGGTATGAAATATTTTTATAAATTGACTTTTCATTCATTTTTAAGTTTCTTTAATTAAATTGGTTAAATCTAAATCTTTAAAAGTTTAATGCTGCTTCCGTTATATTCGCAACAATCTCAACATTATGTAATCCTCAAAGATATAATTCGTATTATGCATATTCAGGTACGTATTTTAAATTTTAATTTAATAAATTTATTTATATTTTAAATTTATTTTAACAAATCTTGATTTATTTTATTTTATTTTTTAGCTTATGGCTTTAGTGAGGCATTCACGATAGCATCTTTGGTTGTATATTCTCTGCTGTTTTTTGCTTTCTCATTTGGACTTTACGTAACCATACAAGAAGTACGTAAATTTTTGTAAATTTTTGTAAATCTTAAAATAATAATGTTCACTAATTATTATTTGCTCAAAAATATATAGAGACGAGTAGACCTAATTGAACGTTATGCATTAATCTTATATGCCTATGTCTTTATCTCTGCAGCAATGAATTTAGGGACAATTTTTATTTTAATGAATAACAAAGTCGAATTCTGCAAAAAGTATTATTCGAGGTCATATGAATATGATTGCACTAACTTAATTTTGATCGGTCCTATAATTAGTATTATAGTCAATATTATTATTAATGTATGTATAAAATTATTTTTTTTTATTTTTTATTATTTTTATTATTATATTATAATAATAACCTAATAAATTTATACCATTTTTTAGATATATTTCGCTCGAGTTGTATCCGCTTACGCAGAACAAACCGAATTCCTTCTCCATCATAATACTCCTCGAACTATAGTTGTTCAAGTGTAAATAATTAATAATCAATAATCAGATAATTTTAAATTAATTCTTTATTTATTTTAAATAAACTTTTTTTCACAATTAAATATTTTCATATATTTCATATAATAATAAATAATAAAATAATAAATATTTAAAAGAAAATCTTTTTATCACTCGGATATCAAATTTTTTTGGATAAATCATTTGGTAATCACATGAAAGCAATCTTACTTGGTGAACATATATTAGGGATGCAAACTTATGGCGAGGTCATGACACCCTTTCAAGTCACGGCATAGACGTAGTATGACACATCGTTTTTATTTTATTTAAATTTGTCGTAAGTCGTGACTGTAGTAGTAAGACGTGACTGTAGTCGTGTGTCGTAACTATAGTGATCATAGTAGTGTATTTTAATTATAGATGAATGTTTTATATAGTATATGGTATAATCAATATAATTAAAATTTAAAGAATTTAAAATAAATAGATGGTTATGATTATTATTTAATTATTACACTTATTATTATATTATATTATTATTATATTATTACGGAATTTACACATATAAAATCTATTTTTTTGACTTCAGCCGCGATTTTCTACTAAGATTTTTCTGACAGATAGAAAGCTCTGGTTCTTGGCTACAAGATGATATGTGTTTCATTTTGTAGCGAAGATATTCGTGTTTAAAGGAAAAATTTCTGCCATAAATGTTCCGTAATTCTGGGAAATTTATGGCAGAAATTTTTCACTGACCTTCGATTTTAAACGAAAATATCTTCGCGAATATCAATGCTACAAAATGAAACATATATCATCTTGTAGCCAAGAACCAGGCTTTGGATCTGTCATAGAAATATCTTCGTAGAAAATTGCTTGAATCGCGCCCGAATAAAAAAAAAGGGAATTTTTGTGCATACTCTATAGTCACCACAATCACGTCTTACTACTACAGTCACGCCTTACTACTATAATCACGTCTTACTACTATGGTCATGTCTTACTACATTGTGACGTGATGACGTGATAATTAAGATGAAAACGTGATTCATAAGTTCTGCATCCCTAATATATGTATATAATTGATGTATAGATTACTAATCGTCTATATCCAAAACAGCTAATGCTGAAAGAACTTCATGGGAAAATTGACGCGTTGGTTGAGAAACATAAAGATGGAAGATCATTTGTTAGGTACATATGTAATAACTATACATATATACATATAATTTAATTTTTTATGAAGACTGTGTTGGGAAATTTCAAGGTCATTTGGTATATTATAAAATAATCATGTGATAAGGCATTTCAAAGGTCATTTGCAAACACTGCCTGAAGATGTAGTTCATGTTTACGCCGAAGCAAGCCACACCAAGGGAGTGTGATGAATTACCATATAGTGTTGCCAGTCTCGTTTATGATGAAGCTGGCGGTACTGGTGGAAAACCAGATGAATAATAATAAATCTATTTATTTAAACTTGAATCGTGAAAAATATTTAAATATGAAATAACCCAGATACTACTTAACGGCCATCTTTTATGGATGGATTAGAACTTGATGCTTTCTTCCAAATCATCGAATTGGAAGTGCAAGGCTTCATAATACTAGCTGGTATAAAGATGTCAAAAACCGGGGACACTGTTGACTAATGCATACTCTTTATGTAATTAATACAATGTATACTGTATATAAAATGATTGGAATTTTTTATAAAAAATCATGAAAGATATTTTAGAAAAAATAGATATCATTTCTGTTTCACGTATTTTTTTGGGACATAAATCACATTAATAAAGAATTATGAGTCAGAGACTTTGGGATTTACCCATTCACTTGTACATATTAACAGTTAAAATTTTTTTATTTGATAAATTTCGTAGTTTGGTAAGTGATCGGTGTATCTTTGTGAAAAATTTTCTATACGCATTATTCATATCATTGTGTTTCACTATTTTCCAGAATCTATTATTTCAGACTTCGAAATGCCAGAAACAGAAAATGCAAAAACGGTTTTAAAGGACGTTATTGTTACATGTTACTTTTAGTGGTTTTTATTCTTACTGATACTTTTTTTCTGTTTCAATTTATTACAAAATGTCGTTTGATATATACACTAAACTTTGTGATTTTTGATGAAGAAATTGTTACCACAGGATTTGCTATCTATCAAATAATAAAAGACGAACTTTGGTTCTCCAAACATGAATTAAAAGATATGATAGAGCGTGCCGTTATATATGTAAGTGCCAAAACACTAGAAGAACTTCACTCTTTTAGAAATTCTAACGGATGTACACTCACCTATCAAAAGTATTGGACCAGAAGCTTTTTAAAAAATTGATTAGCATTATTCAAAAGTCAATTATGACAACGAATAAACTAAATTGTGCAACTTTTTTTTATTAGATTCCCCTAAACTAGGGCTATCATAATTACGTGACGAAACTATAATGAACGTTTTTATGATGTATTTTGTGTCAAAATTGAATGGAAATGGAGTAATTACACTTCAAATAAAAGTGACAAAGAATAATAATTTTAATCTTTGATCGTTACCATACTGATTTCAATGGATATTAAAGATAAATGCCAAGTATCTTATATGGAATTGTAGCCAAAAATAATATCTGCAACTTTAATTAGAAGTACTTTTTATAGTATCTAGTAAAATTTGGACTTTACTTAGACGTGAATAAAAATGGCCGAAATTTAATAAAAATAAAGATTGAAATAAAAAAAAAAACTGAAAATAATTATCGATCGTTCATACGCCTATAACTTTTTTATTTATTAATAAAACAATAAATATAGTACTAAATAACTTTAAAGCCTAATAAAATTAGTACCTTTTATAAAAATTTCAACCCTATTTATTGACAATTGAGTGAATAATAAATGATTAAATTTCAGAGAATAATTTTAAAATGTCAGATATTCAACCGTTAATATTAAATTCAATTCTCAATTTAAAAATATGAAACTTTTATAGTAGATGCTTTATATATTAAACTTTAAGTTTACTTAACACCGCCTTTATTATTATATCAATAGATAAAGAAGTTTTATATATAATTACGATTGGTAATTATTATCGGATTTTTTTAATTTTTTAAAAATGATCGACACTGATTTTACACTTATTTTCGCGAAAATTTGCAAGACGAAAAATTACAAATTTCCGCACGATTTTTTCACGGACGTCCAATTTTAAACACGCAAAACTCCACGAATATTGATACTACAGAAATGAAGCACATATCATTTTGTAGCCAAGAACCAGGCCTTTCTTTCTATCTTAGAAATATATTAGTAGAAAATCGCTCTGTACCTCGCAAATCGCGAGCGAAGTTAAAAAAACGGAAAAAAATAGACAAAAATCTGCACAAATTTGCGCAAGTGTTGAAAATTTGCGCAAATTTTCGCCTAATAAAATTTACTGATGAATATTTATTGTACTAGGTGTAACCACAAGATCATAATTATTCAATTGATTAATTCTGTTTTTTTTGTTACCGAAATCTATTGTAAAAAAAGACTCTTTTATGCGATTTCAATGATACAAAAGGGAATTTTCTCGGATTTTGGAGATAGTATTTATGTACAATTAAGTCAACTGAAGTCCCACCACTTTGCGATCATAATTATATTAGTAATATACTAAACGTCAGCATCATGTGAGATAAAAATTTCTTTGTTTTTTCGTTTTAGGAATTATTTAATTGCTTCTGTACGACTTGATTTTTGAAATCAATTCCGAGGGCGTAAAAAATAAAAATAATAAATAAACCTTGGTTGAAAGAAAAATTAATTGAGTATTTTTTTTTTAATCATCGAAATTCGCATAAATAATGCCAAAGATGAAAAAGTGTTGTTGCTGTTTAAATTTAAAACCTGGAGTACTAATCATTTCTGTAATTGAGTTGGTATGAAATATTTTTATAAATTGACTTTCATTCATTTATAAATTTCTTTGATTAAATTGGTTAAATCTGAATCTTTAAAAGTTAGTTATTGCTTTAGCTATATTCGCAACAATCGTAGCATTATGTAATCATCCTCAAAGATCTGATTCAGGTACGTATTTTAAAATTTAGTTTAAATTTATTTTTATTTTTAAATTTATTATTTAACTTATATTTTTTTTTTTTGCAGTTTATACCTTTAATAAGGAATTCTCGATAGTATCATTGATTGTATATTTTCCGTTGTTTGTTGGTTTCTTCTTTGGACTTTTCGTATCTATACAAGAAGTACGTAAATTTTTGTAAATATCAAAAATAATGTTCACTAATTATATTAATTATCTAAATTAATCATTTGCTTAAAAAATATATAGAGACGAGTAGACCTAATTAAACGTTACGCATTAATTATATACGCATATATCTTTGTCTCTGTAGCAATGTATATAGCGTCTATTATTATTACAATGAACCAAAGAAAAAAATATTGTAAAAAGCATCCTGAATATGATTGCACTGACTTAGTTCTGATCGTTCCTATAATTATTATTATTATCCATATTCTTTTTAATGTATGTATAAATTATTATTTTTATTATTTTTATTATTATATTATTATGTTTTTATAATAATCTAATAAATTTACACCTTTCTTTACAGGTATATTTTGCTCGAGTTGTATCCGCTTATGCAGAACAAACCGAATTACTTCTCAAACAGAATACTCCTCAAAATACAACTGATCAAGTGTAAATAATCAATAATCAATAATCGGATAATTTTAATTAAATTCTTTATCATTCTAAATAAACATTTTTTCATCAATTAAATATTTTCATATATTTTATATAAATATTTTATAATAATAAATAATAATATATATTTAAAAGAAAACCTATTTCTCACCCTGAGATTGTGAGTATCAATTTTTTGAATTTTTTTTTTTATCACCTGTAATCATTCGGTAATCACATGAAAGCTGCGTAAATCTCGTGTGGCTTTGTGCAACTGTTTGATCATTACTGCGTAATTTTCAATTGCCATTCTTTTCTTAACACACTGTATGTGTGAATATATAATTTATTTGATATTAGAGTATTATAAAGAACGGATAGGTCAAGAATTTAGAAATGCACATATATGCAAAATGTACCAAACTTATCGTGAAGGGAGAATTGTCTTAAAGTTAAAGTAATTTAATTTATAGAAATCCGAAGCGTACGAAAAAATAAACACAATATTTCTTATAACCGATCAAAAAAGATATATGCATAATACATGCAAGTATCAACCTTCCAAGTTTTAGGTAGTAATGTAAATTTGGATATTTACAATAATGAAATGAATGACCCCGCACTTATTTGCTACATTGATCTCATCTAAATGAAATATTACAAGTATTAACCAAAATCAACAAAATTCCAACAAAATTATCGAATGATTAAACACACAATAAAGTTTTAGAGTCAAAAATTAGAATATACAATAATGAAGACGCACATAATATTATAAATGATTTTATATACTAATAAACCACGTTGTCAATTGTCAATGATATTAAATTCTACACAATCTCATCAGAAACGAGACCGGCGACATTATATGTTAATTCATCACACTCCCTTTGTGTTGATTGCTTCAGGATGGTCTGCAAAAAAATCAAATTATATATATATACTGTATATATTTAGTACATATACATATATATACATATGTACAGTCGCGTCGGAAAGTAACGCCCGATTTTTTATTAAAGTAAAAATTTCGATTTATTCTATTTCTATATTATGTACATAAATTTTTTTTTTATAATTAACTAATAACTTAGTTGGCCCTCTCTTTGCATCCAATGCTATTTCAATTCTTCGTGGCATTGAATCTACAACCTTCCTAAGAATTGATCATCAAATTTTGACCACTCCTCATTCAAAGCAGTCTTGAGTTCATCTATAGTTTTAGAAAAAAGTTTTTTTGGTCTCAACTCATTTTACGGTCTTTTTTTTTTTGCAGTAAGGATTTGACAATTATCCTGTTGAAATACCAGTTTTGGATGTCATTTTTAACCATACAAGTCATCATATTACATTCATACAGTCATAAAAAATAAATGGGTGAAAAAATGAAAATATAGCGACTGTACCTAACAAATGATTCTCCATGTTTATATTTCTCAACCAACGCGTCAATTTTCTCATGAAGTCAACAAGAGTTCTTTCAGCATTAGTCGTTTTGAATATATGATGATATATCAGATATACATCAATTATATTATATTTTTCTCATTGCTCACCCCTAACTTCTTGAGTAAGATTGGAAGTAGCAATGCATTATATATCTTTATTAAAAAAAATTTAATATGAAATAGTTTCGCCGTTTTTTTCTAGCACCCCTCACATCGCCTCTTCATTGAATTTACCAAAGATTTTAACATTGATTCGGGAATTTTGTTCCATTCCTCGATCATATACCGTTCCAATTCGCCAAGATTTTTTGGCATGCGTTTTTCCACGTTTCGTTTAACAATAGCCCATAGATTTTCGATCGGATTTAAGTCATAACCACAGGGACATTTTCGTATGCTTCGGGTCGTTATCTTGTTGCCACTGAAATTCGTCACCAAGCATTGCCTTTACTTCCGGAATGTGTTCACAAAGAATACCAACATAAAATTCTGCATTCATTATTTCCGTAAAACAATACAAGCTTGATTTACCCGTTGCACAGAATCCGCCCCTTGCTTTAATTTTCGTACGGTCTTTAGGTATGCGACGAACCGGTCGTGAGCCCTTATGCCAATATTTAATCGTATTCCGAAAAACCTGAAAGGCCGTCTCATCTGAAAAAAAAAGTCTTTTCCCAATCATTATTGAGGTATTTCTTGCCCATTCCATGCGTGCTTGCTTATGCTTGTCCGTTAGCATAGGTGTCTTTAGGGGGAGGTTATTTTCGTAACCAGCACCAGCCAGGTACTTCGAAATAGTGACATGAGTGATATTGATCTCCATTCCTGCCAATTTCGTTGCTATAGCTCTTGTTGAAAAGGGTTATGACGAATATACTGACCAATAGCTCGGCCAACATTTTCAGTAGTTTTTTTGACCGACCGTTGCCTCCTGCATGGTCTACACTCCCAGTTTTTTCGATTTTTTTAATATTGTTATACACTGTCCTGAGTGTGATGTTTGTTCTGATGTGTATTTCTTTGGCGGAACGTTCCACGGATACAAAATAACTTCGCGTTGGCTTTGTTTTGTAGGCGACGACATTTTCAAGCTTTACTTCGGGCGAACAATCAAGTGAAAGAGGGTGGGAATATGGCACAAAATATAAACACGCATTGTATTACCTTGTGGTTAAATAGCACATATATTTATTATTTATATTACGTTCTATTACATATATTCGTTCACGAAAGAAATTAAAAAAAGAATCAAAAAAAAAGGCCTTTAAAATTGTGACATCAAATATATTCGCTTATAGCACTTTATTATTCCCCTCCGTTTCTGATAATAATTTAAAATTCTTTTTTATCATCAATGTCATCATAAACGTGAACATTTGTTGCTTTGGCGATTTTAAAAGACGTGTAACTTTCGCTCTTTTACCTAATAAACGTGTTAGAGTAACTGGACAATTTAATACTGATTTACCGATTCCAATCCTACAAATTATAAAATTAGAAATTTCTATAGACCTTTATGTCCTTACTATGTAGATTTATAGATTTCAAAATCTTTGCTAAACCTTAAAAGACTCGATTCTTTACCTTCCATGAAATGGCGGTAAATATTGATTATTCGAAGGTGATTTCGATTATTTTATGATAGACGGCAAGGGGTACATCAAAGTCAGCCGGGCAACTATAAATTAATAAAAAATCACAAATATATTATTTGATAGAAGGATCACTAGTTGTGTCATAATTAGCATTTAAATTTAGTGTTAATAAATTGAATATCTATATAAATTGGTAAATTTAACTTTTGATCGTTACTCCTATTGGATTCAATGGATATTAAAGACAGATATCAACTATCTTATATGAAATTGTAGCCAGAAACAATATCTACAACTTTAATTAGAACTGCTTTTCATTAGTATCTGTAAACTTTTGATATCACTTAGTCGTGAATAAAAACAGCCGAAATTTATTAAAAATAAAAAAAAAAATAAATAAAATTATTTTCCTATCGTTCACGATTTTATTGATGCAAAAAAAAAAAAAAAATTTCTTGCATAATCCCCATATCACATGTACATTCAGGACCAATAAAATTGCAATTTCAATGCTTTATGTGATAAAAGATCAGCATATGGCTTAGAAATTTATTTACCCGCTCAAATTTCTAAGATCATTTGCTTGATTAAAGTTGTAGATATTACAATTTCATGTAAAATAGTTATTTAATATCTATCGAATTCGATAGGAGTAACGATCAAAGATTAAATTTATTATTTTTGGTCAAATTTATTTGAAGAGTAATTTTGATAACAGAAAATATATCCCTAGTTTAGAAGATATAACAAAAAAAAGTTTGTGCAATTTTGATCACTCGTCGCGTCACAGTTAGCATTTTAAATTTATTAATTTATAGTTTCCTGGTGACTTTTTGTATGTTATTCATTCAATAATAATATTTATTATATACTCAATGGCAAGGGCATTAATAATTATTATATAGAAGAAAGAAAGGAATTAACGAATAGATATTATAACTAGGAAATGGGAGTCTAGAGCACAATAAAATGAAAACGAATAAAAATTAATTTGTTTATTGGTTGATGAAAACTTTATCCTCACGTGTGTTCACGTACGATCAATTTTCAAACATTAATAATGCCCTACGCTACGCTCCGGACAAAAGACGTAATTATACAATTGTATAATTACAATAAAATTCTGTTTTCTGTTATCAATTAACTAAAAAATCTATTGTAAAGTCTTTTTATGCTATTTCAATGATACAAAAGGTAATTTTCTCGGATTTTGGAGATAGTATTTAGGATATCATAAGTCACCGGGCAACTGAAAATTATCAAAAAGTCCCCAATCATAATTATATTAGTATATATATTGCTTTAAACGTCAGCATCATGTGACTCGGGAGATAAAAATTTCTTTTCTTTTTTATTTTTTTCTTTTAGGAATTATTTAATCGCTTCTGTACGACTTTTATTTTTGAAATCAATTCCGAAGGCGTAAAAAATAAAAATAATAAATAAACCTTGGTTGAAAGAAAAATTAATTGAGTACATCATCGAAATTCGCATAAATAATGCCAAAGATGAAAAAGTGTTGTCTCTGTATAAATTTAAAACTTGGAGTACTAATCATTTCTGTAATTGAGTTGGTATGAAATATTTTATAAATTGACTTTTCATTCATTTATAAATTTCTTTGATTAAATTGGTTAAATCTATCTTTAAAAGTATTCTGCTGCTGTCGTTATATTCGCAACAATCGCAACATTATGTGATCCTCAAAAGATTTATAATTATCCTCGAAATGCAAGTAAGTATTTTAAAATTTAGTTCAAATTTTTATTTTTATTTTTTAAATTTATTATTTAACTTATTTTTTTTTTTTGTAGTTTATACCTTTAGTAAGGCATACACGATAGTATCGTTGATTGTATATTTTCTGCTTTTTGTCGGTTTCTTATTTGGATTTTTCGTATCTATACAAGAAGTACGTAAATTTTTGTAAAAATGGTAAACATTTAAAAATAATGTTCACTAATTATATTAATATATAAATTAATCATTTGCTCAAAAAATATATAGAGACGAGTAGACCTAATTAAACGTTACGCATTAATTTTATACGCATATGCCTTTATCTCTGTAGCAATGTATATAGTGTCTATTATTATTATAATGGACCGAAGAAAAAAATACTGTAAAGAGAATCCTGATTATGATTGTACTAACTCAATTCTGATTTATTTCATAATTGTTCTTGTTATCAATTTTGGATTTAATGTATGTATAAATTATTGTTTTTATTAATATTATTTTATTATTATATTTTTTTATAATAATCTAATAAATTTACAACTTTTTTTTACAGATATATTTCGCTCAAGTTGTATCCGCTTATGCAGAACAAACTGAATTACTCCTCAAACAGAATACACAGGATACTCCTCAAACTACAACCGAACAAGTGTAAATAATCAATAATCGATAATTAGATAATAAAATATTTTTAGTAAATTATTTATTTATTTATTTATTCATTTATGTATTTATTATTTTATATTATTAATAAAAATTTTATCTATAAATAATAATAATAATAAAAATCGTTAGTTATTAATTTAATTACAGAAAATGAATATTGAATAAAATTAAAATGAATTTGTCTCAGACATATGCTTGTCTTGATTTTTTTTAACAGCATGTTTTAAATATTTCAAAATATTTACTCAGAATGTAAAATATTTTCATCTTTGAACGTTTATCAATAAATGAAAAATATAAATGAAAAATAAATTCCTCACCATAAATTATTTCAATAAAGAATGTAAAGAGTTTAAGATAATCATCATTATCACCTATCAAAACAATCAACAAGAAAAAAATGTGAGAATCAATCTGTATCATGTTTTAAGAAAAGTAGAATAATCAGCATCGTGATATTCAGTATTTTCAGTGTGTATAACTTTATTCATATTTAAAAGTGATTTTCTTTATTTTTTAAAATCATATGATGATTTATCATCATTTTTATCTTCCTTTTTTCAAAAAAAAAAAAAAAACAAACAATATTTACGGTTTACATTACATCAACCAAAGAAAAAAAATTTTTTTTTGCAGTTGAAATGTATACATAAATAAATAAAAAATTTTTGTAATATGGGACAGACAAAGAAATTCTATATTTAATTTTCATTGGTTAAATAAATTTTTTTTTTTAAATCACAAGAATTTTATTCACGTGCACGATGACAAATACTAAACGAAAAGAAAATGTTTGTTTGATATGTTACATTTACACTACTACTATTATTATTATCGTAATTTTTTTTTTTTTAATTTTCATTTTCTAATATTTTATTAATATCATTTGTTTTACGATTCATTATTTCAACCCCACCTGATATAACACCAACACGAATAGAACTCATTAAATTTCTTGCAGCATTAGAATGATCATAAACTCCTCCATTAAAAGCTGAGGACATATCTTTTCCTATCGAGGTGATCAATAATGATTTACCTCCTGGATGTTCGTCCATGAAATTTGTAACGTCGTGAATAATTCCTTCGATACAAATCCAATTATTTTCTTTGGCATTTTCTTCAACTATTTAAATATAAATATATACATATAAATTTATAAAATTGTATAAAAAAATATATATATATATAATTATAGAAAATGAAAATAAAAATTGGTTTACTTACATTCTTCAAATGTGAAAACTGGTAATTGATCTATAGGTTTACCCCAATCCAATTTACTTCTCTCATCATTCAATTTCTTCTCTTTCATCATTATTATTCCTTTTTTAATTTCATTTTCTGGAAATTTCTTTAAGCCATATGTAATTCCGAAATATGAAAGGACTTTAATTAACCATTTGGTTGGATCGTATTGATAATGTTTTATAGCATTTCGATAATCCATAGGAAATTCATGATGAAAATTATGATATCCTTCACCTAAACTTAAAATAGCTGTAACAAAATGATCTCGAGGAGTATGACGGTCATCAAATGGCGTATCTCCTAAATAATGAGCTAATGAATTGACACAAAATGTTGCGTGATGAACGAAAATTAAGCGAGTAACTCCAGCAAAAAAGAATCCTCCCTATATTAATTAAATAATTAAAAAAATTTTTTAAATTAATTTAATTAATCACTATATCACGAAAAATGCAAAATATATATATAAGTATATATATAAGTATATTCTTCTTCTTACCCTCCAGTCACCCCATCCAAGACCAGCTATTAAAGATGGAAAAACAAATCCCATACCAATCGCGAAAATACCATAATGTCTATGTTGTAATCTTTTTAATGGATCAGCATCAAGATCTGAAATATCGGATTTTCCTATACGATTGGGATTTTGTTTTAATAACATCCATCCTATATGAGAATAAAAAAGTCCTTTATGTGCACTATAAGGATCAGATTCAGTATCGGTCCACCTATGATGAGCTCGATGATCTCGACACCACCATCGAATTGAACCTTCTACCGCTCCAGATGCCGCAAAAATGAGAAATATTTCAAATGCACGAGCTGCTTTATATGCCCGATGAGACCATAATCTATGATAACCTATTAATCAAATTTAATATTTTTAAAATTTTTTAGAATTGATTAGTTTTTAATAAACTTTATTTTTGTTATTATATATTCCAAATTTATTTATAACTGCCAAAAATTGAGTTTTACGTAATCCGCATTACGTAATCGACGGGTTATTAAATAGGGGAAAACATTCACGAAAAAAAAAATATTCCTCGAAATATTTGATAACGTTTAAAATATCAAATGAATTCAAACCTGCTGTGATTCCTAAACCAGTAATAAAGTAATATATGATGGCCCATATTGCAGTTTTACTTTGAATTTCAGTAGTATAGAAGCCATATATTGAAATAAGTGGTAAAGAGGTAAGCAATGGCGTATGCAGCCAATTAATGTGCTTATACCAATTCTCCCATGTAATTGGTTCTTCTCTAATATGTTTTTTTCTTGTTGTTGATGGTTTCGTCATTCCAGACTCAACTTTTGGATCTTGAGTAATATTGGCAACTGCCATTTTTTTTTTTTAAAAAAAAAAAAATAATAATTTTGAATGGATGATAGATCAAATATATGTCAAATATATTTATATTTTCTAATAAATTTTATTTATTAAATTTTTATTTTCATTAAACAAAATATCAAATGTATCAAAAATGCAACAAAAATGAACAAAATAAAATGACCAATTTGTAATGGTATTTCGAAATTGAGCGAGCGCTTTTATATATACAATTTTTTTTCACTACGATTTGATGACAATATTTTTAAAATATTTTTTGGGGAAAATCCGCCACTTTTTTTGGGGACAAAAATAATCAAAAATACAGGAATACAAAGTATAATTTCCATATATTGCAGATCATTATTTTTGGCTTCCCCAAAAAATCGTTTGCAATTTCATATTTTCCCCAAATTTATAAAAAAAAAATAAATAGTATTAAATAAACAATATGTATATATAAAAATAATTATTAACAATGATGATAATAATAATAATAATAATAATAATAATAATAATAATAAATAATAAATATGTAATATAAAATAAAAAATCTACATGTGGAATTAAGAAGTGGTTCAATTTTCATGTGTTAGGAAAGATCACTCCTGATTTGAAATGTTTTAAATTTAAGAAATTACTTAATTAGAAAAATAAGTTATGACGAAAAAATTATTTAATTTTTAGTAGTAAATTCGCAGTAAACTTCATGTGATTGCCAGTGAACGAGATCAGATTAACTTTAATTGCTTTTGGCTAATTTCAATCATAATTCATTTGGGGGTTAAAGTTAGTTATTTATAAATTAAGATTCCACAAATTAAAATAATTAAATCACGAGATAAACATCGAGCTAGTTTAAATAGTTTTAGTTCGAAGATTAAAAAAACTTTATATTATACAACAATAATAATAATAAATGTCTGAACAAAACACCTCTAATAATCCACTTATAAATGCATTTCTACCAGAAGAAAGAAAGGCAGTTGGAGAACTTAAAGAATTACTTCCTGAAATTATAAAAGAATCAGGAGTTTCAGAAAATTATGTTCTTTGGGGTATTTCTTTAAATAAAGAATCAACAGACGAAAGACTTGATGTTATTCTTGTAAAATTCTTAAGGGCAAGGTATAATACATTAATCATATTAATTGATTATATCAAATTATATTTATTAAAATTATTATTTTTTTTTTTTTAAAAAAAAAAAAAGAAAAAATCAATTCAATTCAATTAAAAAGTAGTAAAATATATTTTTTTACATGTAGAAACCTTGATGTAAATCAAGCCAAAGAAATGTTAACAAAATCTCTCAAATGGCGAATTAAATTTCAAACAGATTCAATACTTACAGAAACTTTTCCTGAATCGATATTTAAGAAAGTTGGGTTTATTCATAAAACCGATAAACAGAATCGACCAGTAACTTATAATCTTTATGGTGGAATTGATAACCAAGAAGTTTTTGGAAATTTAGAACGATTTTTGAGATGGAGAATTCAATTAATGGAGAAAGGAGTTCAATTAGTGGATTTCGTGAACTTGGATCAAATTATTCAAGTTCATGATTATAAATTAGTTTCGTTTACAAGTTATGATGCAACTGTTAAAACTGCTAGTAAAAATGTAACTCAAATTTTGCAAGATAATTATCCTGAATTTCTGGTAAATAATTTAAATTTTTAAATTTATTATTCTCTTATAATTTCTTTTTTATTTTATTTTTTAAATTTTATTTTTTTTTTAATTTTTTAATTTTTTAATTTTTTAATTTTTTAATTTTTTAATTTTTTAATTTTTTAATTTTTTAATTTTTTGTAGGCAGTAAAATTCTTTATCAATACTCCTTGGTGGGGAGATTATGTCTTTAAATTCATTTCCATTTTTTTATCTGAACAAACTAAAAAGAAGTTCATTGTTACTTCAAGTAGTGGTGTGAAAGATCATTTATCTAGTTTTATTGATGAGGATAATTTACCTACTTTTTATGGAGGTAAAAGTAAAGTACCAGATATGGAAGATTAAAGTTTGAAAATATTTAATTTAATTTTTTTTTAAAAAAAAAAAAAAATTTGAGAAATTATTATTTGACGTTATTTGTGAATAATATTTTTTCTATTATTATTTTTTTTTTATTAAATAAAATATTATATATGATGCATAATGTATATATATAATATATATAAAATGATTCTTCTAAGTTAAAATTTATAAATTAATTAATTATTTATTTACTAATCTTTTACTTTTAAATTTTGTGACTAGCTTTCTCTTCATCACGAATTATTGCCCGATAATTTCCTCTACTACTTTTCCAATTTAATTTTTTAAAATTTTTCCATTTGTTTTTTACATATTTTAATAGACAAATTAATTTAGGTTTTAAAGGATAAAATAATACACTTAATACATATAATCCATATAATCCAACTTCCATCCACGATAATATAACACTTTTATTATGATATTCACATCCTTCAGATAAAAAATCATTGGTATGTTCAATTTCATAACATAAATCTCCCTCATTAAGTGAACATTTCATATATGGACCAGAATTTTTCTCAAAATATGCATATAGAATTGACATTATCAAAGAAATTCTAATGAATGGTGTATTTAATATTTTAATGTTTTAATATTTGGTTTGATATAATAAATATTCTCTAATTCTCTAAAGAAAAGAAAAAACTTACATGTTGTATTTTGGATATATTCCTATAAAGAAAAAATTACCAACTAAATAAAATGAACAAATTGAACAAAATGAATAATTATAATTAATATTATTAAAAAATAATTAACAAATAATCAATAATAAAATTAACTTACATTTTAATGAAAAATACCAAATTATAAATACAAAACCTTTTGTTATATATGATCTTATGGTGAAAAGGGGGAAAAAGTTGTTATAATTTTCTATCTCTTTAGAAATCCAAAAAACATGTTCAGTAATTATAAACAATAATATTTTTATTACCTCACATTAATATCAAATTGTTTGATAATTTGTTCTCTAGTATAAAGTTGTTTCGCCAATTCTTCGTAACATCTTTCTTTAGCAGTATTTCCTGCTTTAAGTTCTTTATACCCTAAAGTCCACACAAAAATATTTATAAAGAAAAAATTAGGATGATAATAATATAAATAAATAACAATAGATTAAATTAAATTAATTACATAAAATTAAGCCTGTGATCAATGAAAAGATTTGAAAAAAAAAAATAATTATGTTAAGGTAAACATATTCGGAATTTAAAATTCTATATGGAAGAAGGTTGTATATTTTGTTTTTACGCATATTTTTGATGTTTATTTTTTATAAATTTTTTTTTTTTTGTTGATTATATTCGATTTAATGAAAAAAAAGAAAATTTTGAATGATTTATAATTGTTAAGTTTCACACGATACATATTATCCATTTATTCGTGTTTCATAATCAATTGCAGGTATAAAGAGATATAAAAGGACTAACTTCTATCACGTGTTAGAATGCAATATATATCATCAGATAATAAATGACACGACAGTTTTTTATTACACAGAAGTCTTATCTAGAGATCTTTTTTAAAATAGAAAAATTCCTATTGGTTCATAAAAAAACTTTTTTTTTTTTAATCAAATGAGCAAAGTTACTCACGTTTTATTCAAGACAAGAAAATCTAATAATTTACATTTTTATAATATTTATAAGAAATTTAAAATTTGTTTACAATTTTTATCACAAATATGTATAATATAATTTGAAATATTCATCGAATGTCTATGTTCTATGTTGAATGATGATCTATGATAGTCTATAAGTCTATGATGGTCTATGATGATGATCTATGATGATCTATGAGGAATTAATCGAAATATTATATAGAATCACAATTATACAAATAATTTAAAATATTTTTAATTTGATCATTTCCAATATCATATGCTTTCTTATACCAATAATTTGCTTTCTCAATATTCTTGTTCGTTCCTTTTCCTTGAATATATCTTTTCACCAATTGAATTATTGCCCAAATACTTTCTGATTTTGCTGCTGTAAGAAAACATTCAAATGCTTCCTTTTCATTTTTTTTAATTCCTTTACCATCTTCATAACAAAATCCAAGCGCAAGATATCCATATGTACTACCATTATCAGCACATTTTTTGTACCATTGAAATGCCAATTCTTCATTTTTTGTTGTTCCCCACCCATTTAAATAACAATCACTTATCATCTCTTTTCCTACTAAATAATCCTTTTTTGCAGCATTCATAAAAAGGCTGAATGCTTTATTATTATTGATATCACATCCAATTCCATTTAATAAAAAAAATCCTAAAAGGGTTTTATATTTAAGCGTATTTTGATTATCCCATAACCATTGATATATATGATATTCATTATCATTTTTATCATATATCGCATCTCTTAAAATTTCTGTAATATCGTTATATAGTGTACATTTAGATTTTTCATCAAGAAAAATTTCGAGTAGATCATCTACTACTTTTCTTGTAGGATTTTCTCGTTGAGGAATATAATGACCTAAAGGACTTAAACTTCTTAGACTTGGACTTTTAGAAATTTTCGAATTTGAAAATTCGGGAACGAGTAAATGTTGATTTCCTGTTTCACAAAGCATTTTATTATAGTTTATAATGTGTTGTGTGTTTTGTTATTTTGTGTTTAAGAATTTGTAAATTTTATAAATTTTATAGAATTAATTTTTGTTATTTTGTTATTTGTTATTATTGAGATAAAATTCATCCGAGGCTTCTTTTTATAATTTTTTTAGAATTTTTCAAATCCTTTTGCGGAGTTTTTAAAAATACATGACGCAGAATGCAAAAATCCTGAACACGTAAACATTCATTCAAATTGTTTACCACCCTGAAAATCGAAATTCTTTGTATGCTTTTGTTTCATAGTTTTTGGTTTCTATATGTGGGAATTTTTCATTTCGATAAGAATATTATTGTTTCTTTATTTGGTAATTTGTCCATTATTCTTTGAGAGTATTACACGAGACTATTACTATTACACGACACTATTATTATTACACGAGACTTATTACTATTACACGAGGACTTTATATTAAAAGTTGTAATAAGAATACGGAATTTAAAGATTTAAGACTTCAAAAAAATTACTGTGCCATAAATATGACATTATTTCTTAAATTAGAAAAACTAAAACTGCAGCTCATCCGACTTTTTTTTATAAAGTTAAAAGAACACGGAGAACGCAAAGTACCGATTTTAATTGTGTCACTTGACTGTTTTACGTATAAATGTCCTTTGATCTATTATCCTAGGATGGAAGTTACAACCACCACTACCATAGATTAAATGTTTTACCACAAAGATCTCTCTCCCTACTACGCACTCTTCATACTACGCGTTCTCCCTACTACGTTCCCACACTAAATTTCTGCATCGTATGATTATTAAAACATTAGTAATTACATATTTCTTTGTCTTCTTTTATTTCTACCTTTTTCGGTTAAAAGAAATAAAAATATAAATGCAGTTTATTTGTATGAAAATTCAACATTATTATTAAACTTTATTTTTTTTTTATATGAAACGAGGAGTTAATTAAATAATAAAATAGTAAACAATTTGGATTTTTATTTATTAAGGAAAAATATCACATACAGAAATATAAGAAATATAATCTAAAAATACTAACGATAAATAAATAAATAAAATATATATAAAAAAAAATATAAAATATATATACAAATAAAATTCTATGTCTAAATTTAAATTTTATTGTCTATATCAGATATTATACATAAAAAAAATAATAACTTATAATGTTCTTATGTCACCGATGTATTTAAACACAAAACCATTTTCTCTTTTTCGAGAGTAGAAGCTTTTCTTCAAGTTTAGAATTTACCGATTCTAAAGTTCTCTTGGCTTTTCTTTCCTTCTCTAATGTAATTTCGTACTCTTTCTTTTTCTCATCAACAGTTGTCTTAAGTTTATTTACATTTTCTTGTTCCATACTTAATTGATTTCTTGTCTCTTCCAGAAGGGATTCTAATTTGGTAATTTTATTGTTTCTTGCCTCTAAAAGCTCTTCAGAACCTTCATATTTTGCGGAAATATCCGTTAATTTTATTTTTTCCTCGTTTAACTGTTGTCTTGTTTTTTCTAGAAGAGATTCTAATTCGGTAATTCTATCATTCCTTTCCTTTAATTGCTCTTCATAATTCTCATATTCAGCGTCAACATTTTTTAATTTCATTTGTTGTATCGCATTTGACTCATTTGATTCATTTAACTCATTTAACTCGATTGACTCATTCGATTGGTGTCGTGATTTTTCTAGAAGAGATTCTAATTCTACAATTCTATTATTTCTTTCCTCTAATAGCCCTTCATAATTTTCATGATCAGAATCAACATTTGTTAATTTCACTTGTCGTACATCATTTGATTCATTTGACTCATTTGATTCATTTAATTGGTGTCTTGATTTTTCTAGAAGAGATTCTAATTCTACAATTCTATTATTTTTTTCCTCTAATAGCTCTTCATAATTTTCATGATCAGTATCAACATTTGTTAATTTCACTTGTCGTACCGCATTTGATTCATTCAACTCATTTGACTCATTTGATTGGTGTCTTGATTTTTCTAGAAGGGATTCTAATTCTACAATTCTATTATTTCTTTCTGCTAAAATCTCTTCAGAGTCTTCATATTTAGCGGCAACTTCTGTGAATTCATCCGCTAATAAATTTAATTCAGTTTGTACTTTCTCAATTTGATCATTCTTTTCTTTCTCAAGTTGAATAGTTTCATTCTTGGAATTCTCAACTTCATTTTGTAGATTTACGCATCTCTGATTAATTGTCTCAATTTCTTCATTATTGATCTTAAGTTTGGAGATTTCATCATTAAGATTATTCTTTGTATTTTGAAGTTCTGATTCTAAACTTTGAATAAGCTCTGCTTGTTCACCTTCTTTTTCTTTCGCTTTCTCGAGTTCGATTTGTAAATCATTAAATGACGAATTTAATTCTTCTAAACTGTTCTCTTTCTTTGATAATGCGTCTTCTAATTCTCGAATCAGTATTGATTGTGTTGACTCTTGAGCTTTAGCTGCTTCTAATTCATTTGATAATTTTTCAATATTAGAACGTAATCCTTTTATTGTCAAGGAATTAGCCACATCAGCTTCTACTGTAGTTGAGGCCTCTTGTTGAAGTTTTCGTTCAATTTCTTCCAATTCATTTTGAAGTTCCTTAATGGTTTTTGATTGTGTTAATTCTAAATTTTTCGCATCTTGAAGTTCGAATTTTAATTTGGTAATTAGTTCGCCTTTCTTGGAAACCAATAATTCACATTGTGATAATGCAGTTTTTGCGGTTTGTACGTCCTTCATAATAATGTTTAAATCGTTTAATTCATCACTTGAAGCTATAGATTCATCAACCTGTGAACCAACAGTAAACATTTTTTCACAAAGATTATCAATGGATTCTAGATATATATTTTCGTTATTTTTAGTCACTTCAAGGTCTTTTTGTAAATTACTTATTGTGATGGTAAATTCATTAATAGCTTTTTCTTTTTCTGTTATGATATTATTAAGTTCTTTATTAAGTTCCGTAAATTCATCTTTTTCTTTTTCAACAGCTTGAAGTTTACTCTCTAGTTCAGTTACATGATCATTTTGTTCATCTATCTTTTTTAAATTTTCTGCATAATTTTCTTGGGACAAATTTAATTCACCTTCAAGTTTTGAAACAAGCGTCGTTTGATTTTGGTAATTTCCTTTCATAGTTTCCCATTGATTAATTATTGAATCTTTTTCATCTTTCGTTTCTTGAAATTGAGTTTGTAATTTTGAAATCATATTTCCTTGTTGGGATTCTGTCTCTTTTAAAATAATTATTTCTTGTCTTAAAGATTCTTCTGATGCTTGAAGAGATATTATTTCTTCTCCTAAAGATTGTTCTGACGCTTGAAGAGATTGAATTTGTTTCTTCGTTTCATTCTCTTGATTCTTGATTTCTTCCAAGCGTTTTCTTAAATTTTCAATTTCTGTCGTTTTTTCGTCTAATTCATCATCTTGATTAGATGAATCTCTTTTTAAGGATTCAATTAATTCATCTTTAGTCTGAATATTTAATCGAATTGTTTCAAGGTGAGTTTGTAACATAGATATAAATTCTTTTGTGTTTTCCAAAATTTTGGATTCTTTAGAATTATCGTATAGTTCTTGCTGTATATCGGAAAGATTAGATCGAAGAGTGATCATCGTTTTAAGGGTATGATCAATAATATAAATACTTGATAAATCTTGGGAATTTCTGGCTTCTTTGGCTTTGCTTAATTGGGCTTCAAGATTCTTTACTGTATCTTCTAATGCTATGACATTTTCATCAGCATATTGTTCAAGCTTATCAGCGGAAGAACCTTCATCATCAATAATAGAACGAGAATTAACGACAACTTGTGCTTCTTTTACTTCCTTTAGTTCGTTCTCAAGACGTTGGATAACATTCTCATATTCAACGCAGATTGCTTTTTGTTGTTCTAATTCTTCTTTCAAAACCTTAATTTCATTTACTTTACCATCATCATTATACGAATCGGGTGATGATGAACGTAATAACGCACTTTTGCTATTCTTTTTAAGTCTAACCGCAGCATCGCGTCTTATAATTTCTTCACGAAGTTCATCAACAACTTGAAGAGTTTCTAGGTGATTCTTTTCCAATTTTTCCAATTCATCCTTGACGTTATTTAAACTTTCCGTTTTATCTTTGTGGAATGATTCAAAGAGCTGAAGTTCAAATTGTAATTTTTCAACAATTGAAGAATGTATGATATCACGTTTGTCAGCTCCATTAGTGTAAATTTGAAGCGATTTTGATTTTTTATGAGAAGGTTTGGAAAATGTATTTATAAGATTAAAACTCACAGATTTATTTTGTTCGTTATGTGGAGTTCCAGGTGTCATTGGAGTTAAAGGTGTGGATGAAACCGAGTCTACATCATCCATATTACCCAATTCAAGGTTCTGAATATGTTGAAGAGATTCTTCGTATTTAGTATTGGTTTCTTGAAGTTCTTTCTTTGTATTTTCATGTTCAATTTGTACTTCTTTTAATTTAGCCTTTAAATCTAGAATAGACGAATCTTTATCATTGTCTTGTTGTTGTAGTTGTTGTTGAGATTTATGCTCTTGTATTTGGCTAGCATATACTTGCAATTCATCAAGAGTTGCACTGTGCGTTTTCTTCAACTCGGAAAGTTCTATTTCAAGAGATTGAATGTCCTTATTATCTGAATTCGTGGAATTTGACTTAGAATCTGATAATTTCTTTAAGTTTTCGATTTCATCAGTTAGAAGATTTATATTAGATTCAAATCGAGAAATTCTCTGATCTCGTTCTTCGATTATTTGTAATAATTCTGATTTGTTGTCATCTGTGCTGCTGACTTTTTGATATTTCTCTTCCAATTTCTCATATGCTTCTTCTCTTTCTTTTAAACGTTCTTCCAATAATTTTATGGTTTCGCTAATGAATGTTTCTGGGAAATTATCACGAGAGGCTTTAATACGGGCAACAAATTCTTCTTTTTTAAGTTGTAATTCAAGATCTTTAACATTATCTTGAAGCTTCAAAATAGTACTTTTATCTCCTTCAACTCGGGCTTCGGTTTCTTTTAACAAAGTTTCAGATTGAATCAAAGCTGAACTAGTCAGATTTAATCTATCTTCGAGTAAAGAAACCATCTCCTTATATTCTTCGATAATAGGATTATTCTCTAATCCATCATAATTATCTTGATGCATTGCCAATTCTGCGGACGTCTTAGCATATCTTTGAGATAATTCAACATAGGAGTCACTAAGTTCCAATAGTTGTTCTTGCAAGATTTCGATATCTCTATCCTTTTGCGATTCTGGATTGCTAAAATGACTGAATGTGGCTAATGGTGAAGAAGGTCTCATACGATTAGTTGTTTCTCTACCATTATTAGTATTTTTCATTGGAACACTCGATGAACTTTTTACTGCACTTGGAATTCCGGAAGATTTAATTCTACCAGAAGTAGGTGAAGTAGGTGTAATCCTTCCAGGAATGCCAGTTGTTGGAGTCTTTCTCCCCGGAATACCTGTTGGAGTTGGAGTCTTTCTCCCTGGAATACCTGTTAGAGTTGGAGTTGGAGTCTTTCTCCCTGCTGGAATACCGGTTGGAGTCTTTCTCCCTGTTGTTCCAGTAATTTTAAGGCCCGTTGAGAAAGTTGGTGTAACTCTTCCATGATCACTAGATTGAAGTTGTTGCCCATGAGAAATAATCGTTTTTAGAGCTGTTGTTTCTGCGCGAAGTTTTATCACCAAACTTTGTAAATGTGTAACATCATTCCAACCATATTCTTCTTGATTCACTGTACTTATATTCTTTATGTTGCGAGCTCTATTTGCATATTTAAGTGTATTCATTGTTTCATTAAGATTAAATTCTGCAGGTGAAACACATGCAATCATTAATGTAGTTGCATTTCCACCAAGTGAATCTTGTAAAAGACGAGTAAGCTTTGAATCTCTATATGGAATATGTGTCGTATGTTTTATTTTAGATGGATCGCCCAGAGCCGAAATTACGTTCGCTAATGCGAGAAGACCTGAATTTATTGAAATTCCTTCCTTTGCACGCTCTCCGTTTGCGGAAGTACGTTTTAACTTTTTAAAAAAAAGAAATCAATTCACGTTTGTTCGAATTATTTATTTAATAAGTAACACACATATAATACACTAATTAATTTTTTTATGAACTTACCCTCTCACTACCAGCCAAATCTACAAAATGAAATTTACTAACAGTCCTCAACCAATCACCATTGTCATCAAATTTTCCTAAAGCAGAATTAGCTCTTGAGGAAGGACGACTTGAAAATTTAGATGTAGCGGGTGTTCCAGGTCTAGAACCAGGTGGTGTGGATGGCGGACCTGAATTGTTATGAGAAATATATTTTTCTTGTGTTATAGATACTGAAAAGATTGCATGAGATCTAGAAGATTTAGCATTCATATCAGTCTCCCCAACTTGTCTGTTCAAGGAACCACGTGACAAGTATCTATCGGAAAAAAAAAACGGTGCATTTTAAATTAATTTACATTTGTAAATATTAGTTTTGGAATAATAATAATAATAATAATAATAATATACTTACTCCATAATTTCATGAACATTTGTGACCATTATCTCTTTTAGCCCCGTCCAATAAATTTTCCCTTTCACATCTTCTCGAATTTGGATTTGTGGTCTCTCTTCTATATCACCTTCACCAAAAAGATCAATCAAATCTTCATTATAAATTTCAACAAATGAAATTTTTACTTCTGTTTTATGTGATTTAAATTGAATGGAATTAATCATCTCGAAGAGAGTTGTCATTGTACGAGGAATTATTCCCATTGACTCGACTGGCACAGATTTATTGTCAGCTGTGCCCATCGTATAGGTTTTTCCAGAAGAAGTTTGACCATAGGCAAGGATCGTTACATTATAACCTGCATAGATTAAAATAATAAAAGAAATGGAAGAAATGTTAAAAGGTTAATGTTATTAGAATAATATATAAATAATAATAATAATTACCCTCCAAAAATTTTTCTAATAAATTTATAACAGCTTTATCATAAACCTCCTCTTGTGTAGCCTCCGGACCAAACACATGATCGAACTAGAGAATGATAAATTTTGATTTTAACATAAATGTTTAATGGTTATTGTAAATGTTTATTTTTCAAATTTAACTTACTTGAAATATTGGTCGCTTTTCGGTTTCAACAACTACTTGACCTGATGTATGTGTAGTGGATATAATTTGACGTTGAAATCTTGACGGTAATTTTTCTAAATCTTCAGGTGTAAGAGGTTTTATTCTTAATGCTATTGGAAATTACATAATTAATTAAATTAGAAAATTAAACGATTAATGTAAATAATGATTTCAATTTTAACGAAAGAAAGAATTGTGAATTAAATTTCTCTTTAACTTACCTACTTCTACCGAAGTTGTTCCATTACTATGAGTAGGCATTATTTTTTTTTATAAATATATTCAGAATTTTATTATTATTTTTTTTTTTAAATTATATAAAAATGAAAAAATCAGCCCGCTGAAAGATTTTCTTTTTCTTTTCAGATCAATGTGCATATTTATAGTAAATAAGATAAATAAGAGTAAATATGAATTGTGTTACTGTTCGAAAGCAAAAAAAAAAATAATATATATATATATATATATTCGACAAATGTAAGGATCGAAGGCAAAAAATGTACAACGCGGATGCATATTATCATGAGTTTACCCCACGAACTTTAACGACTGAAATTCATTTGTTCATATCTAAAAGTACTAGTCAAACTATGCTCATGAAACTTATTAGAATAGACACTTAAAGAATTTACATACATAATATATCTATTATACCTATTATGCCTATTGTATTACGTTTTATTATGGCAATTTTTTTTTGTGAAATCATGAAAACAAAGAAAACAGGACTTCAATCCGGAAAAAAAATTAATAGATTACGTACATCAACGCATATCAATTTTTTTAATAAATGAATATTTTCCAATTACGGAAATTATCTTTTAAAGAAAATATTTTAAGAATGAAAAGTTCTCTTTACTCGTTTTATCGAAGAATTGATTAGTTACCATCTAAAATGACTGTCTTATTGCACGTATTGTACGGAAAAATCAAGAATACTATTTTATTTTCTTTGATGGAATCCGACCGATTATGTATGTAATCTGTAAATGTAAACATAAATAATTATGATCTGCGAGTATATCTAAACGTAAAACTTTTACATACATAATTCTAAAGCCACTTATTCATACTCCTTTATCATTACTCCCCTTATCGTTCTCCTTGTCGTTAAAAATAAAAATCATTAAAAATATAGAAACCAGCACCAATAATTACGAGTCTAAGATATTCATAGCCTTAAATTTACATCATCACAAGAAAGAAAATTTTTTTGAACGAAATGGTTATATAAACACTTAGCAAATTTGTGATAACATTTAACATGCAGGCTTCCTTGTCGTCACTAGTTCAAATAAAAGGTTCCTTGTCGTCACTAGTTCAAACAAAATATTCTTTGTTCACAATTGCCTAGCCGTGAGTACAATTATTGATCTCTTTTGTTTCTAATCTTGAAAAAAAATATGTAATCACCAAATTCTATACACCTTTTGAAAAAGAAAATAATGGTCTCGGACTTTTATTATTCATCTGGTTGCAAAAACCTGGTAATCTTGATAAACCATACGGTTTGCGTAACGGAAATGCTGGTATCTGCTCTAATTCAATGTGGAAATTATTAGAAGAATTATTTGATTCTAATGAAAGATCAAAATTATGATTTGAATGGGTGAATAATTTGCATGAAAATATATTTAATAAATTATCCATGCTTGTATATTTAGATATTTCTTACTTTTGAATCACTTCAATTTGGAAAAAAGACAAATTAAATGAATTTATAAATTTCGAATATTTTTAAATTTTAGTTGCATATAAATTTCTTCAATGAATGGATATTTATCAGATAACACCGCATTAAAAAGAATATTTTATGATATAAAGTTTTATTCTTGCATAAAAGTTTGTCTTGCAAAGTTATTTAAAGGTGATTGCTTGGAACGCACGGTCATCAATTTTCGAAAAGTCAAAAGTAATAATTTAAAATAAGGAAAAAATATCAAATAGAAATATTTTAAATAATAGTTAATAAAATTCCTTAAATATCTTTTTTGATAAGTTCATCATATGAAAGCTTTATTGCATGCATATGCAATACCTTGAGGGTCTGAATAAATGAATAAATGTACAGCTAAATCTCCTAATTGTCACAATTATCACGCTGAAATTATGATCTTATATGACATCTTCTCAAAACACACTCTAAATAATGCATAATCCTAAAGAGCGCATTTATTGCAGAGTGAGTTGGCTGTGAATTTGATAGTATTTGTCTATATGTGAATGCGATTTAAATAAAAAATTTGTTATCAAGAATAATATATTATATGTCGTGATAGACATTCTGAATGTACATCAGACGTTGCAAGAAACCACATCTCTCACATTACACTTTCTTGAAACTTTGATGATCGCTATGGCAATATTCAACAAAATGAAACTCATTTTTTGATTAAAGATTGTTTCATATGCATATGGGTCCACTAAATACATTTATTTCACTTTATGTGACATTTAAAAAAAATATATATATCATTTATTGGTTCATTTTACATGTGATAATTACATAAATATCAAATGTTTTACGTAAAAAACATTTATTATTTTTTACAATAAGTAAACTTTCTTTAAAAATTAATGTCTACAATCCAGATATTTACTTTCTTTAAGCTTGTAATACAGTAATAATGAAATAATAAAAGTTACTACAACAGTTAAAACTAAATGTTGTTAATAAGCTGATCTAGTAATCTAAAAATATATTTATAATTTGTGTCAAACACATTTACACATTTGCTAATTCC
Source organism: Diversispora eburnea (assembly GCA_910592015.1). Taxonomy (NCBI): domain Eukaryota; kingdom Fungi; phylum Glomeromycota; class Glomeromycetes; order Diversisporales; family Diversisporaceae; genus Diversispora; species Diversispora eburnea. Next base: position 3,236 of record CAJVPK010000091.1, on the reverse strand, counting down.
TGATTCCTCAAACCCATTTCAAAGTAATAATAAATACAAAATTTTAATAATTCACTTACTTGAGAGATCATCTCATTGTTTGTTTGAATTTTATTGTGTAAAAATAATTAACGTACGACCTTGTGCATTTCTTATTTTATGTAACGAAATCGAATGTAGCCTAGTCAGTTACCATTTCAACAGGGAATAAAGAAAATCTTTGTCATATTTATAGAAATTAACAAAACAATTTATTTTCTTCGGTCACGAGAAGAAATTTCCAACAATGAAAAATGATGCGGTGCGGCGTTTGTGGAAAATTTTGGCCAATGATCTAAAAGATTTTTGAACCCTAAAATTTATTAATTTTAATAATTCAAGCTGATTTGTTCGGTTATTTTTAATACCATGTTTCATCTTAAATTAACTTAAACATTTTAGTATTTATAGTATTAGTATTTTTAGAGCATTTACAGTTCATTTATAGCACAAATTTATTAGAGTTATTACTTATTTATTTCATTTCTCTCGCACACACACTTTTCAATATTAATACATTATTTTAACCAAAGATGCAAAATCAAATTATTGCTGATAGATTTGACTATTTATCTACGAACGATAATAACGATAATCGTTCTTATTCTCATCCTCCTAAGCCTTCACTAACGCTTCAAGATCTTATTCCTGAAGTGTTAGAATCCATTTTGATATTTCTTCCATTTCCAAATACTGTCGCACCTGTATGTAAAAAATTTAGTGCAATAGTATTAAGATATCCAAGTTTTAAACGTCGCTGGCTTCGTTTATGGCTTCATCCAAAATTACCTGATGCATTTTTACCTACCTACGCGGAACTTTGCAAAGCGGTATCAACTCAAACTCCATTTAACATTTTAATTCAAATTATCGATTTACAAAAGTTATGCAATAGACTTTTGGCTTCTTCGGTTGACGGTAGCGTTACGAAATTACTTGATGTAGCATATCTTCATAAGGAAAAGAATAATTTAATTCCATTTTTGATTCATCGAGGATTAAATATTAAACGATACATTAAAGATCATACGAGTAAAGATGACTTGCGTACAGAAGGTGGTACAAATCTTGATAATAAATCAACAAAGGAATATTTATTACCATTGGTGGTCGCTGTACAAAATTCAAAATGGTTTAAAAATGAACTTGCATGCTCCAAAGATTTCTTTACTGAAACAGAATTAGCATTTGCTATTGTTCTTCATGAACGTCTTGATGTAGCATCAGTGGTAGCAGTTCATCCTCAACATACATTAGATATTTTAGAAGAAAGTGTAGATAGAATATTTACAACAGGCATCGCTTGGGCATTTCAACGTGGGGTAGGAGAAGCGCAAAGACAAAATCCATTATATCTTCGTTTATGTATAGAAAAAGCGGACGTTATATCAGCCAAAGTTATTATTGAAAATGGAGCAAATATTAATATATCACCATCAGCTCATACAGTTGATCTTACAAGTTATGGGTCAACAAGTCTTTTAGAATTTAGTATACAATGTTATTTACAAAATGTGATTATAGATAATAATAATAAGAATAGTAATAATAACAATGATAATAAAAATGCCAGACGAAGCATGATAGAATTATTCTTAAAATCGGGAGCGGATCCTAATGCGGACAATGGAAGACCTTTAGCACTTTGTGTAACTAATCATCATTGGGAACTTACTTATCTTTTATTAAGTCATGGAGCAGATGTTAATTGTGATGAAAGAATAGCAGTACGAATTGCCACGGAATTAGGATATAAAGATATGGCTAAAATGTTATATCGTAGAAGATCCCGACCTATTTCTCAACTTTCTTCCGATGACAATAATATTTCTTCTTCTTCTTCTTCTTCTTCTTCTAACCATCGTCACCATCATAGTGGTAGTGGTAGTGGAGAATTATTGAAAGGAATGGTTAAGCGAATGAGTTTTTTGGGAAGAAGTATTAGAAGAAAAAGCGAAAGTGATGGTGATGATGCCATTCACAAAAATGGTAATTGTCATAAGAATGGTGCATCAAGAGGGTGAATATTCTTTATTATCAACATTTAATTTAACTTTATTTTTATTTTATTTTTTTTTTTGGAATATATTATTTGTAACTTCATATTGACAGAAATCTCTTTTTTTTTCTTTTGTAAATGTATTATTTCATTTTTTAATTTATTAAGATATAGTTTTATAAAGGTAAAATATTCACATTTAAATAATTTATTTTTTTATTTTGTTAATTTATTTTTTTTAAATTTTTTTTTTAATTTAAATTTTTTTTTTTAATTTAAATTTTTTTTTAATTTAAATTTTTTTTTAATTTAAATTTTTTTTTAATTTTGTAATATATAAATATACAGTATATATAAATCCAATTTGTTCATAACAATAAATGGACTTTTTTTTTGAATAACATTTTTAATGCTTATTTGAGTCATATAACGCTATACTATATTATCCATTTCTATATATATCGTTAAAATGATACGATATTGTATGTAATTGTATTTCTATATATGATACAGAAGTTATTCCATGCCAAGAAATTTATATATCTAACAGGAAGTGAGTTCATAATACATTATAACTTTAAGTAGTTAATAGTATATACATCCAATCAACAACAGAATACCAAATATTAAATAAAGAATAAAATAAAGAACGAAATAAAGAACTTACAAATATTTTCATAATTTAAATACGTATTTAACAACGTATCAAATACAGCCATCTTTTTTTTTCATTCCTTTGATTTTTTCCTATTATACATTTATAAAATTTTTCCATATGTAATAATTATTACCCAGTTCTTTTATATGTCTTAAATTTTTTATTTCATCATAAATTTTAACAATGCTGATCTAAAAATAACAAAAATCAAAGTCTAAAATAAAAAAAGAATCCAAAAATATCAGTTATTGTCCTGAAAAAAATCATCATACGATTTATTTATATAATCACCTGTTTTTTGGTCACAAGGGATGTGCCTATAAAAAGGGGTACTTGTGCTTCAGCATAGGGATAGTTTGTTTTTATTGGCCGGTATGATCAACAATCTCGTGATTGACATGATGATCAAAATTTCGATTTTATTGGCTGGTGATCAAAATCTCGTGATTGGCATGATCGTTCAAAATTTAGATCAAAAAATTTGACGCGCGATTTGTTTTATCAAAATAAAAATAATAATACTTCTTTAACAATCTCATTAATTATTCCAATATGGTTCGA
>CAJVPK010000090.1:0-68754 GCA_910592015.1 Diversispora eburnea | reverse complement strand
TAAAATAATAAAATAAAAGTAAAATAAAATAAATGAAATAGGTAGGAGTTGTCACTCGTCAACTACGTAAGTTACGATGTAGTCGAAACTGTTACACATTTATCATCATTTGTAAGTCCAATATAAAGGCTATACCTAATATGAGGACTATGTCCAAACTTGACATGTAGTGCTCTAACTTTCTGGTTAATTTCTCTATGAGAACCAGAGTTAAAGTACACAGTGCTGAAATAATATTTATGATCTTTATATAATGAACTTGAATACTGATCAAGATTAAGACACATAGTCCAAATTGCTATCTGTTATAATGCACTTAAATATTAATAGAGGATGAGACATGCAGTATTGAATTATTAACTGTTATAGTGTATTTGAATATCAATTAAGGATAAGACATATAGTACCAAATTGTTATCATTTATTTGGTAACTCACCAAAGCATAATTTTATATTATATATATCTGTAATAATTATTTCTTGGTGTCACACTTTTTTTACTCAAAAATATTACTTATTTGGCATTCCACTTGGTGATCTATCAAAGTATAATTTTTTATATGTCTTTTATCTGTAATAATTTATTTTGGTGATCTACTTTTTTTATTTGAAATTATATTCACTTGGTACTCTATCAAAGTATAAATTTATAACATATATATTTCTGTATTAATTACTTCATAACCATAGGCTATACCTTAATAGTTCAAAAATATATCACATCTGAAACATGTAATATCAAATTGTTATCTTTACCTGGTGGCTTACCAAAGTAAAATTTTTGAACACGTTATTTTCAGATATATGTTCCAAGTATATGCTATCAAAATGGATAACTTTTTTCATTTTTTCTTATATATTATTATTACAGTTACAAAAGGTCACAGATGCTTTTGAAAAGGAAGAGAAGAAAGAAAGAAAGAAAGAAAGGGAAGGGTCATAAGGGAAGGGTCATAAGAGAAGGGAGGGAAGGGAGAAAGAGAAGAAGAAAAGGAAATAGAAAGGGAAGTATCAGAATAAAGAGTTAGAGAAAAGAACAAAAGAAAAGAAATTAAAAAAAATAAAAGGTAATACTACTAAAATTATAGATATCCAAAGTACAGAAAAATAAAAAAATTAAAAATAGACAATGAAGAGGATAAAGAAGAGAATGAAAAAGAAAATAAGAAAGAAAGATAAAAGAGAAAGAAGATAAAGAGTATGATGAAGAGGATAAAAAGAATGATGAAGAGGAAAGTAAAAAAAAAATAAATAGTAATATAATTAGATGATAATGGAGAATCAAATAAACAATATAAATAAATATAATAAATATAGTGGATAATAATAAAAGTGGAAATATATAATAGAGAATTATAAAATTATTTAGTTTTAAAAAATTTAATAAATAATTTATAATTTATATATTAAATTTACATTATTTTTTACAAATTTGTATTATTTTTTAGTTAATATTTACAGAGTAATAAAAATTGTAAAATCAATTTTTAAATTCATTTTGTAATTAAAACTTTATTTATTATATTATTTATTAATATTTAATAATTAAAATAAAAAAAAATTAAAAGGTTCATATATTAATTCATTAATAATATTAATTTTTATTATCACTATAATTATTATTTCCAATTTCTTCAGGATTCTAATCTTCATCATATCAGAAATTAAACAAAAACATTCTATAACACTATATAAACACCATTTTATATTATTATTTGAATGGTACTAACATACTAGAACACAATGTTCTAGTATATTATTTGAATACTTTGTACTTATAACATTCTAGTATATTATTTAAACATTTTGTACTTATAACATACTAGAATACAACGTTTTAATATGTTATTTAAATGTTTTATACTTATAGCATACTAGAATGTAATATTCTAGTGAATGTTTCATATTTATAACATACTAAAATGCAATGTTTTAATATACTTCTTTTATCTTCTTTCGAGTAAATCTGTAATAACAAAACCTTTATATTTATACTTTCTTTATAGTATAACTTATCCAATAATAGCATATTTAATATAGTTGTTTTAATTTTAGCAATATATATTTTCTCTACTTTTAGTTAATAGTTTATTAAATTCTTTTGAAAATAAATCTCAGTTAACATCACCATATATATGGTACATCAAGTTTTGAAAAATAAACAGTATTATAGGATTTACTGTGATTCAAGAATTTTTGAAATTGAGTATATAGTTCTTGTCCTGATAATTTCTTGTGTCTTAAGTTTTTCCAAATTTTTAAACCTGTTATTTAAATTTGATCAAATTTTAAGTTAAAAATTTTAAATCCTAATTAAAATAAATATAAAATTAATAAATTAAAAATTATGTTATTTTTATAAAAATTAATATAATTACTTTTGAATTGTAGGTGGAGAAAGGGGTTTAATAAGTAAATATTATTATTAAATTCATTAGATCTAAAAAAATAAATTTAAATAATTAATATTTAAAATATAATAAAAAAATTAAAATAATTAATTAAAATTATCTTTTATTAAAGACTTTAATACATGAAATTTTTAATGTTTTATAAATATTTTTAAAATGTTTTTAAAAAAATATGCTATTTGAAGAAGTTGCAAATAGCAATTAACTAATATTGTATTATTTCTTTTCAAGATTAAAATTAAATCATGAATAGGTTTTAAAATTTCTAATACAATTCAAATATCATCAAAAAACTTCTTTTTTTAAAAATATTTTTAATAAAAATATTTGTAATTTCCATTTCATATTGATTCAAAATCTAAATAAATAAAATGTTTAAATAAATAAAATGTTTAAATAAATAAAATGTTTAAATAAATAATTATAATCAATATTTAAAATAATAGTATTAAAAATACTTACACTAGTTGAATACAAAAGAGATATACTGAATAGTGATTCTTATATTATAAATTAGCTAAAAATCAGAAAAAATTGATCATCCTATTGCATCCTATATTACAAATTAACTTCCTTTTCAGTACAGCATATTTTTTTGTATTTGACCTGTATTACATATTGTAAAGCATCTTTTAATCTCCAGATTGATGATCACATTAATATACTGAAATTTACACAGGTCAAATACAAAAGATATGCTGTATCAAAAAGGAATTCCAATTTTAGCTAATTTATAATATAAGATATAATAGGATAGTTGATTGTTATTAATTTTTAGCTGATCTATAGTATAAAAATCACCATTCAATATAATGGTTCTTTTGTATTTGACTAGTATTAATATGTTTCTGTATAAGTTTTTTAAACCTTTACCTTGTATTCCTTTTAGTTCAATTGTGTCTTTAAGTAGTATCATGTCAATACTAGAATTTTTGAAATATTTTATCAAATATTGGAACATTTGATTAGATATTTTACTTGATCTATTTTTACAATATCTGAACTAATTAAATTAATGCAATGTGCCATATATTGTACATTGATAACTGTTGAAAATTTTTCTGTAAAAATTTATCAGGCAGCAGTAATATTTGATCTATTGTCTGACACAATTGCAATAAATTTGTTGATTTCAACTTTTTCAATAACTTCAATAATAACATTATCCAAATTCTGAGCTGTATAATGTTCACTTGAAAGATTTTCTAATTTTAGAAAATATTCTTTTCATGAAAAAGTTATTAATATAAAAGTCCAAATACTATTTCCTCTAGGATCTGTCCATTCATCTAAATAAATATAATTATTATAAATTATATAACTAAAATATTAAATAAAAATCTTACCTATTGTAAAATTATTTTTCTTTTCTAATTCATTTATTGTTAATATATTTATTCTAGCCAATTCAAATTGTAATAAAGTACTATCCAATATATGACATGAAGGAGAATCATATGTTGGTAGAAGTGATTTGATCATATTAATAAACCATAAATTTTCAATTACACTAAATTGAATATTACACATTGCAAATGCTTTTATTTTTATCATTAATTCTTACTTCAATTTTTTAGCTTCAAAAAAATTAGCAATAGATGTTTAATTCTTATTTAATTTATTTTTTAATTAAGATTTGAATCATTATCATCACTATTATTATCATCATTATTATTAGCATTATTGTCAATTATCATTATTTGAACTTTCAATATCTTTTTCCCCAATTACTTTATTCACAATTCTGGTATAATGTAAAGATACTTATTTTGAATATTTTTTACAACAATTAGCTAAATGTCCATAAAGAACTTGAAGTTTTCCTTGTTTCCAAAATTGTTGACAATAGGTACAGGTTGCAAAATAATGTCTTTTTGATTGTTTAGCTCCTTTAGTCATATGAGTCTTCCAAATATCTGTAAATAGATATCCACTTCTTTTATTATTAGATGAATTTTCTTCTAAAGATATCATACTATATAAATATAAATATATTAATATTTTTATACTTCTTTTAAATAATAAAAATATGTATAGTTAACTTACTTTACAACAAATTTTAATAGTTATTTTCTTATATTGAATATTAACTGTAATTATATTTTTTCAAAGTTAAAAAGATATAAAATAAAATATGAATTCTATAAAAAAGATGAATAAAATTTTGTACACATTTCCTTAAAATTATCAACATTTATATCAAAGATTTTGCTTATAATTTTTAAAAGTAAATTCTTATTTTTTTCACTCTTATAAATTACTTTTTTGATTTATATACTCTTTATAACTGTCAAGAAATTAGATATGAACTACAAAGAAAAAGCTAAGAAGCTATTCAAAGGATATGACATATGATGATAAATACACTACCCCTGAAAACCCTAACCCTAATTTCTATGGTATAGAATAAGGTGTTCAATATCACTGGTGTAATTTAAAGTTTTTGTTTTTTTAAAATTTTTACAATTATTATAAGAATTTCAAAAAATATTCTGGTAATATTAAAAAGATAAAAAATAATATCTTAGTGATATCTAATATAGCCTGGCAAAACCTATTTTGCAATTTGGCAAAAGGTAAAACCTATTTTTTCCAAAATTTTTACTATAATTTAATATAGTTTCACCAGTTATATGTATTTGTTATAGTTTCAACTTTCAACAAGTTATACTTAACTTATTAATAAGTATTTAATGGTTTCATTAAAGTTTTACCTTTTGTCAGTTTTCTGAATCAGCAAAACTAGGGTTTACCTAGCAACCTTAGTGATGTCACTAAGATATTATAAATAAATACAAATTTTAATATAATAAAGTTTTTACTAAAGTTATTATCAAAAATTTCATAGATCAAATACAAAAGATATGCTGTACTAAAAAGGAATTCTGATTTTAGCTGATTTACAATATAGGATGCAATAGGACAGTCAATTTTTATTGATTTTTAGCTGATCTATAGTATAGGAATTCCAATTTTTAATATAAGAATCACCATTCAGTACAGTGATTCTTTTGTATTTGACTAGTGTTTCTCTGGAAATTTACCTATAAACTTGCAAATCTTTATTGTTTATGTTGTCAAATGTAAAAAGCCTTTGACTCTATTTTAATTTTTTTCAATTTTTAATTGTGTCTGACTTAATAATTGTATCAATTTACTATGTAAAAAATGAAAATTTCACATGACTCAATTCCAATTTTTTCAATTTTTAATTGTGTCTGACTCAATTCAATAGTTTTGATGATTTGTATAGTTTACTTGTCATTTTAAAAAATTACCTGGTGTCTTTGTGTGTGTAACAATAACTTTTACTTTGCAAGCCCATTTTGTGTTTTGCAGTCGATCTTTAATGTCACTTGAGACTCTTGCACACTACATTTTCACGTTTTATGGTTCTGAGGCTGTTTTGTTTTTCATAGACGAGTTGTGAAGTCAATAATGTTTGAAATTCTTCAGGAGTATCAAGGCTTTGCACTAATGATTTGGGATAACAATAAATGGGTGAAACTAGATTTTTGCTTTGGGCAAAACTTGCAATTGTTTTAAGTTTAAGACTGTTGATTTGCATAAAAGAAAAATTAAAAGATGCGCTGTTCCTGAATTCGAAAGACTTAAAACGATAATAACAAAGATTTAATAAGTATAATATGTGCGTTTAAATAATACATGCATTAAAAGAAAATCCAACGAACGAGCAAAACATTGATAAACTTGATTTTTTAATCACGAAATTATTTCGACAATCAAAATATAATTATATAATTATTAGAATGATCATTTGAACGCCTATAGAAATTTATTTTTTTATCCTATCTGAAGATTTTTTAAGCCACAGTAAAAAAAAATGTCTCCACAAAATTTTTTGATTTTGGGAGGAGGCATATCAGGTTTAACCGCAGCATGGTATTTAGCACAGAATGCTCCATTGACAACAAAAATTACTATCTTAGAAGCTTCTAAAAGGTTTGGAGGATGGATAGAAAGTACACGTATTGGTAAAGATAAAATACTTTTTGAGCAAGGTCCAAGAACTTTAAGACCTTTCGGGTTAGGTGGACTTGTGGTTTTGGATATGGTATATGTTTAAAAATATTTGAATGTATTAAAATGTTAACATCTTTTATAAAGATTATTTTATCTTTTCTTATTTCTTTGTACTAAAATATATAATCTATATATCTCTATTTTGACACTAAATAACTAGGCAAATAAATTGAATTTAAGAGAATCCATTCATGCAATTCCAAAGAATTCCCCAGCAGCACAAAATCGATATATATTCTACCCGGATAAACTTGTAAAATTACCAGGTTCTAATTTCTTTTCAGGAATGAAACCAATTTTAAGTACCAGATTTTTATTGGAATCAATACCTGCCATCATACGAGAACCATTTGTCGAAAAATGTTTAGAGGAAGATGAAAGTATTCACAGTTTTATAACCAGACGATTAAATGAAAAAATAGCTAATATATTAATAAGTGCAATTGTACATGGTATCTATGCGGGAGATATAAAAAAACTTTCAATAAAATCAACATTTACAAATTTATATAAAATGGAAAAATTATATGGATCAATATTGAAGGGATCATTTAGTAAAAATTCATTTTTATCCACCAAGGATTTAAATTGGATTCAAGATATAAATAGAGATAATAAAGATTTAATGAATACTATAAAAAATTCAAGTCTTTATTCTTTTAAAGATGGAATTGAACAATTAGTATTGGCACTTGTAGAAGATTTAAAAACTAGATCAAACGTGGAACTCAAGACTTTAACTAATGTCAAAGAATTAAAATTTAAGGAGGAAGAGAATGAAATTGAGATAATAACAAATAATGGAAATTTCAAAGGGGATCACGTTATAAGCACTATTCCAGCGTATGAATTGAAAAAACTAATTCCTGTATTACCTCATCTTGAATATAATCCTTTTGTTACAGTGGGAGTTGTTAATATTGCTTATAATCGACCAAATTTATTACCCGTAAAAGGATTTGGAGTTTTGATTCCTCAAGTAACCCCAAATAATCCTTATCACGTTCTTGGAATTGTATTTGATTCAGATGCTATGCCACTTCAAGATTATCCAAAAACCGATTATACAAAAGTAACTTTAATGCTTGGAGGTCATTATTATTATAATTCATTACGAAAAGAAGGAGGAGAAGAAGAATTATTATTTAATGAGGAACAATTATTAAATCATTCATTGCAAACATTAGAAAATGTATTAGGAATTTATGCCACCCCAGTAGAATATCAGGTAAAATTACAAAGAAAATGTATTCCCCAATATTATGTCGGTCATCATTCAAGAATTCGGGAATTACATAATGTCATTAAGAAAGAGTTTAAGAATAGATTAAGCGTTGGTGGATCTAGTTATTTAGGTGTAAGCATAAATGATTGTGTGGTTAATTCAGCTAAATTAGCTTTAAATTTACTTGATCCTAAACAAGAAATGATTATCACTGGATTAGAAGACGTAGAAAATGTATGAGAAATTAAAAAATTAAAAGAAAATGATATTAAAAATTTTTTATAAATTAAAATAAATAAATTTTATATTCAGTATGGTCTTGACATGCGTCCCTAGTGGGATAGAGTATTTCATTTAGCAATATATGTTACTCAGTTGATTTATGGATTATCTATTAAATGATGATTATTCATTTTCCCCATTTCCATAAAAGGTCATTATTTATATAGTATTTTATATTATTGAAATACAAATTTGTAAAAAACCCCATATGGCTGATTTTCACGGATCGGAAATTCAATTGAGTTAAATAAATAATAAATTTTCAATTGTTATAAAAAAATTTATTCATCATATGTTTACCAAGTTTTTTTCTAAATTTATAAAATAATTTGCTATTTGATTATTTGAACGAGCATTTCTCCTTCTGATAATTTATTAATGAGACAAAAGAATGAAATGACAAAATTGGATAGATCGAATATTTTCTAATATTCTTAAATTACTTTCTATCAAATTAATTTTAATAAATTGAATTTATTTAAAATAAGTGGGTTTTATATACGGGAATTAGTTAAATAAACCGAAACGAAGAAAGGAGAATAGAGTAAATTTTGAAGTACAATTATTAGTATCTGTCATTAACTCTTAATTTTTATATTTAAACAAGAGATTTATTATTCCTTGATATCACAATTGCATTTCAATCAATTTCACTATAGCATTTCAGCATTTCTAATAAAATAGTCGTTATTAGTAATGAAATCATCTATCTTTATCCTTCTTGTTGTTCTCGTTGCTTTAGTTTCTCTTGACTTTATCGAAGCCCAAAAAGAAAAACCTAATAAATATAAAACTCCTCCACCAGCTGGTATCTGTAAAAAATTCCCCATAAAAGCTAATGGAAAACAAAACCCAAAAGGACAATGCTCAAGTCAACTTCTAGGTGAAGTACCAGGAGTTTCAAAAATGGTTTCCACTATCATTACGCTTCCTCCAAATGGTGCCAAAATCCCTGCCAAAAAAAGTTTCAAAATTAGAGTTCTGGTTTCCAACTTACAAACTGGTTTCTTCTCTGACCCTGAGACTGATTACTACGACGTACCCCAAACACTTACAAAAGCTGGAGTTATCCAGGGACATGCTCACGTTACCGTTCAAAAATTGATTGGAAAAGGAGTTCCTGATCCAACTAAATTTGACTTTTTCCAAGGTTTAAATGAACGAGCTGATAGTAAAGGAGGATTAGAAGCAATAGTTCCAGGAAATTTAACCAAAGGTCTTTATCGTCTTTGCACGATGGTTGCATCAGAAAGTCATCAACCTGTTGTTATGCCTGTTGCTAAACGTGGATCTCAAGATGATTGCATCCGTTTCTCAATCGTTTAATGTCAATTAATATTTAATATTTTTTTTTTTATTTCTTAAAAACAATTATTTCCCAATACAATTTTTTTTTTTTAAATAATACAAGTAGTAATAATTAATTATAATATAAATTCATACAATATATTCTTTATTCTCACTTTCGTAAATTTTTTTAGATGAATGATAATTACCATTACTTTAATTTTTAATAATTAATTAATTTATATAATTTATATTAAGCAATTGTTTGGTGTAGGCAAAACTTTCTTTTTAACGATTGATCCGTGTAAACTAAAAAAAAAAAAAAGATGATAATTATAATAAATATAAATTTTGTATTTATTATAACTTGTGACAACAACACGAGTACCCGTGTGATGCTTAGGCTAGTTTTTGTTGTCAACCCAAATATTACACAAAACTAACCTTCTTTGTATAAAAATCAATTTATTAATTATTATAATAATTATTTTTGTCATTATTAATCATCATAATAATTAATTATCATAATTATTTTTGTCATTATTATATCATTATCATAATTAATTAAATATTTTTGTCATTATTATTTCTTCATTAATTATATCCCCTGTAAATTACAAAGATAGAAGTGAAAAACTCGCTGAAAATTTTGAATTTTAATAACATAACAACATTATACCATGACATATATTTTCACTAATTAGTTTATATTAATATTAGAATCATGTCCCAATTCAATTTTATGCTATTACGTTTGGTAATTTTTCAAAGATAATAAAAATGTCAGTCCAATTTTACCAGATTTTTACTTTACACAAGTTTTTTTCTTTATTTTTCAATGTGTAAAATCTTAATTTAATGTTAGAATAATTCCTAACATATATAATTGTAAAATATGTAAAATTAATAATAAATATTCAATTTTTATTGCATTATTTATATTTCAGAATATATTATTTTTATTCACTCCCATTAAATACATTTCAAATAATACATTCAAATAAATCATATTGTACAATTCTAATTTACATAACAAAATCAAACTGCAATAACAATGGAATAGGTTCAAGTTAATGGAACCACCAAATCACCAACATAATCGATTTCAATATGTTCGATTGCTTCATTTATTTCATCCATTGCTTTGAATAACTATTAAATAAATGAATAAACAAATAAATAAATTAAATTAAAATAATAAACAAATAAATAAATAAATTAAAATAATAAACAAATAAATAAATAAATTAAAATAATTTAATAAATTAAAAATAATTTAATCGAATAAATAAAATTGGACAAAAATTGAATAATAAATTTATTTTACCAAATCTTGATCTTCTTTAGTTACAATTCCACCATTTAAAATAACATCCGGCGATAAATTATTATTATTCGGTGATTTGACGTTAGGTGTTGATGTTTCTATTTTTGTTTCTGGTTCTGCTGTTGTTGTTGACTGTAATACTGATTGAATAGAACTTTTATTCCGTAATTTAGGCATTGTATTATTACTATTCTCTTTTATTTTTCGAAGAGTCATATTATCTAATTTAATCGTGTTAAATATTTCACTATAATATTTAATAATAATAAATAATTAATATAAGTAAATTAATATAATTAATAAATAATTGATAAATAATTGATAATAAATAAATAAATCAATATAAGAAGTAATTTAAATATAATTAATATAATAAAATAATGAATAAATATTTACTTATATTCATTGACACGATCGATAGCATCTTGTTGTTGTAAACGTTCAATTGAATGAGAATTTGATATATCAATAAGATTCCTAAATGTTGAAAAAGATTCAAATCACATCAATATCCAAATAAAATAATAGATATGTATTTATAAATCATTTAAAATATAAAATCGAGGAACGAAATAATACTCAGCAGTCCTTTGAACAATTCTTAATAATAATTCTTGTTCCCTTTCATGTACTGCATCTGCATCGTAACCTGGTGAATATGGCATTCTCGGACCGCTAACAATAAAATAATAATAAATTTAACAATAAAAAAAAAAAAAAAAATACACAATAAAAATAACAATAAAATAACAGTGATGAATATTAACATGATTTAATAACAAAAACAATGTAATATATATAATATATATGTACTCGTAAGAATCTCTTTCCCCTGGTCCAGGTAAAAGTCGAGATCCTTCATTCGGCGACTATATCAAAAAGACATTTATATATTAATAAATTTCAGAAATAAATCATAAAATTTAAATCAATATCACATAATATTTTATTGACACTAACTTTTGAACTATCATTTTCCTTACTAAAACAACAACCCATTTAATTTTTTTTTCTTTTTCTTAATATTGATATATGAGAAATATTAATTAAAAATGTTGAGAAAAAAAAAATTAAAAATACAATTTCTATGTGAAACTCACGTGAAGGAAGGAAATAATGAATTATGTAATTGTTTGTCTCACAAGGTAGAAAAGGTAGAACTTCAAACTACTAACTATTGAAACAATGAGTTACGAATCATCGATAAAATATACTGTATAAATGATATTTATATATTGTTTACTGTTTATACATTATTAATATTTATTTAATCATCATTAAAGCATCTAAAACATCAACAGTCATTACAGTTTTGAAATTTGCGAAAAAAGGAAAATGAAATGTGATTTTTTTAGAAAGTTTTTACTAATCCACACTTCTGTTTTTCTTTTATGAATTTTCCATTTTCCATTATTATTATTGTTATTTCATCGGTTATTTACCAATTGGAGATTTCCTAAAATTTCCTCGTATTCCTCGTAGAACATTTATGTCACTGTTTTGATTTCCTCTTTTCTTTTTAAAGTGCACTTTTAATCTTTTAATTTACTCTCTATAATGTACTCTAATAATGTATGGGAGCACAAATTCTAATTTTATTATTACTTTCAATTTGTTTTGCCTTTGATATATATAATTATATTATATAAATTATATTGTTTATTATTCTCTTCTCTTCCCGAATCTCTTTTAAATATTGAAATAGTTTCATTATTTATTATAATTATTATATTATTATTATTATTATTATTATTATTATTATTTTATTTTATTTTGTTGTTTTATTTATTATTATTATTATTATTATTATTTATATTTTTATTTATTTAATTTTCATTATTTAATTTTACTTTATTTATTATAATTATTTAAATAATCTTGATCGAAGAATTTTTTTTTTGTTCCCTTTTTTTTTTTTATTTTTTTATATAATTCATAAAATTATCAACAGACCGCATGTTTACACATCAGATTTCGTTCTAACCCTTTTATTATTTTATTTAAAAGTTCTAGCTAATTTCAGTAATCCAATATCATCTTAATTTCTTAGCAGAAATATTTAAACGTGTGTGGGGAATCGGTGTAACAATTCCGTACAAAAAAAGAATTCTTAAACGCCTCAAATGATTTTTCTAATTTCGTTTTTAAATCTCTTTAAAATTCCTTTTAACCACCTTCCGTTTTCTTTCTATCACTTTTTGGTTTCAAGTTTTAATTTTCATTAATTTCATTTATTTAATTTTATTATTTTTTTTTACTCATTTTTAAATTATACCAAATTTATCGAGTAATATGGGTCGACGTATCAATGCTATTAAAAGGAATTTAACACATGTTTTTAATGTTAAAAATGTTAAACATTATTATCAACATCACTGTCGTCGTCGTCATCATCATCATAATGTTCGATCCAAAACTCCTTCATTACGTACAAACGTTACTTCCGATGGAATGATTGAAAATAATCTTCTTCGACATACAATACCAGCCGATTGTTTAATTGAAATCTTTTCATATTTGGAAGATGATCAAAAAACCCTACAATCATGCGTCTTGGTGAATAAACTTTGGTGTGAAAATTCGGTTCCGGTATTATGGGCTCAACCTTTTAATGATGTCACCCCCTCATCAATCATTGATATTTACATGTCATGTCTAACGGAAGCGGGAAGAACCTATTTAATTGATAATGGTATTAATGTATCAAACCGACGAAGAAGTCAAATATTTGATTATGTTAGTTTTCTTAAACATATTAGTATGGGAAATCTTTATACGGTGGTTTTGAAATGGACGGATCGAACTCATGCTTCAACTATGACTCCCAAACGGTAAGATTAAAATGTTAAATCATTTTTTTTTTAAATCATTTTTTTTTAAAATATTTTTAAAATCATTCCAATCATTAATTTCTAAATTATTCTAAATTATTCTAAATTAAATTATTAGTCGATATCATCTTTCAACAGAACCAAGTTTAGTTGTTTATCAAACACTTTGTAGATTATTCTTTAGTCGTCGTTCAAGTTTAAGATCTTTATCTCTTGATTGGGGTAATATGGAAATATGGAAAGCTTATCCATTATTACTTTATTCAGCTGGAATTAATACTTATTTGGCTCAATTGAAGGAATTCAAAATTCATTATATTACTGATTGGTCAATATTTGGATATTTATCAAAATATGCGAAAAACATTGAAACTTTACATGTGATTGGTTATTCTTTTGAATTACCTCCTCATCCTGAAGATGAACAAAATTTAGCTTCATTAATTACCATTCAAGAGAATTTACGAAATTTTTCATTATTTGGTTATTCCACTCATCCAATTTTAACTTTAAATTCTTTGGGTTCACAATGTAATTCTTTGGTTTCGGTGGAAATCGTTTATATTCATTTTAATACCAATTCAAATTCTCCATCATCATCATTTGAAGGTTTGGCATTATGTAGAAATCTTGAAGAATTAGTTATAAATAATTGTTTATTCGCTAATGAAGAAATATTATCACCTTTAATATATGCGACATTTCCTTCACTTCGTAAAATTCATATTGTTGAATCAACTTTTGGATGGGATGCTGTAATGGTTTCATTAATTCAAAATAATCCATCAAATTTAAAAGAAATTTATTATAAACCATTAGATAATCAACGTGAACAAAATATAATTACACCTTCTATAATTGAATGTGTATCACAATATTGTCCTTGGATAATAAGGTTAGGGGTACCAATAGGAACATCCCAAATTTGTCATTTGGCGGAAATCCTAACATCCAATGTATGTCAATTAAAAAGTTTAAGTATATTTAGAATGGATAAAGTTTCATGGGATAATGAAGAATTATGGAGGAATTTAGGAGGTTTGATGCCTACCACTTTAAGACATTTAAATATTTGGATTTATATCGGTGAAACTCCGATGAGATTATTTTTACAGAATACAAGTGCTCCCCTTGAAACATTATATGTTCGATGGTGGACTCATTATCTGGGTTATGATTTTCAATTAGTGGACACTTATTTAAAGAATAAACCAATTGAATTTGCTGGATTTTTGAGACATGTGATTTAATTACTTATCTATCTTAGTTTATTATTTTAATTAATTTTTAATTTATTTTAATTCATTTTAATTTACGGAAAAAACACGCGCGTACATCAACTGTTAATAATATCACATTTATTGTATTTTAGGTGGTGGTGTAAATTAGTATATAGTTATTTTATTTTATTTTGTATCATTAATATTTTTTTATTTTGATTTTTAAAAAGAGAGAATTAAATGTGAAATAATTATTTTGTGAAATTTATTTATAATGATTGTGATATTTATTTATAATGATTGTGAAATATATTAATAATGATTGTTATATTTATTATTATTAATTTATTAAAAAAAAAAAATTAAAAAAAAAATTTATCTTTTATAATAATAATAATAATAATAATAATAATAATTATAAAATAGTAATAATAAAAAATAACTTTAATAAAAATAAAAATAACAATAATAAACTAAAATTAATCTATAAATGAATATAATAAGATTTTATAATATAAATATGATACATATTTCACAAAAAATATATATATATATATAAAAATACAAATTTTTTAATAATAAATTTAAATTTACTGCAATTTGAACTCAAATTCAATTGGATAATGATCTGTAACTCGCTTGGCTACTTTCTTGATGAAATCTTTGTCAACATTTTTATCAACATTTTCATTATTTTCCCAACTCTCATCAAATCTCCATACTCTAGTATTACCAATCCATCTTCGTTCATTATTTGTTTCAAATACAAATCGATCATACGCTGCTTTGGATCCATCTGCTACTGTTGTATCCGTAGAATGTTTAATTCCCCACATTAAATTATTCTTCTTTAATATAGTATCTAATTCTTCCCGTTGCTTTTTATTAACATATGAACCTGCTGCATTAAAATCTCCCATCATAATTATAGGTTCACTCGATTTTAATCCTCCTCCTTCTTCTTCTTCTGTAAAATCCCTAGTGGAAACTGGTGAATATGATCCAAAACAGCAACATAAATAATGTTTCAAATAATTTAAAATTCCTCCTTCTTTCTTTTTACTTATTGCCCTATCTTGATCAAGTTGGCGTTTTTCTTGTATGGTATCCCTTTGTATCCTCTTTTTTACATTCGAATAAACATCATCAACTAATACTTTGATTTCTTCAAACGCTTTTTCGGGTTGCGTATGACATCCGACCAATGTAACTCTTACATTGGGTTTCCTTAAATGTTGAAATCTTACTACATAAGGTTCCCTAATGAATCTATCTCCCATTTTAACATCATCTTCAACAACATAATCATCTAATACTTTCCATTCTTGTTGTTTATATAAGAAAAGATACCTTTCTTGATATGAATTTCGACCTATGGGATGACTAACAACATATGAATATGGATTACTTGGTGTTGATACCAAATCAACAAGTTTTTTTATAATTTCTTCTTTCCCTTTCGGTTCATGAATTTCCTGACATAAGACAATATCATATCGTCGAAGTATATCAGCAATTATACGCATGATTACATTATTTGATGATTTCTTAGTACCGAATGATTGAATATTAATTGATCCAATCATACTAAGATTTCTATTAAACACATGAGGAATTGAAGCTGATGGTAATGGAAGTGATGCCAATAATTTATCCTCTTCGGTGATTATTTCCGCGTCTTTTTTCTTTTTCGACTTTTTATTCATCGGCGGTGGTGGTACCAACTTCCCGGTATCGACAACAACATTCTTTTTGGGCATTTTAACTATTTTATGTGTAGGATTTCTTACTACAATTTTTGGCACCGCCAATTTATTATTGTTATTATTATTATTATTATTATTATTATTATTATTATTATCACCATTATTTTCTTTATTAACAAATACATTTTGACGACGAGATTTCTTTCGTTTCGCTGCTTTATTACCAACTTTTTTATGATGACGATTACTTTGTGATGATCCCGAACTATGAATGGAGGTGGAAGAATTATTTTGGGATGAAATTCCATCCGTACTTCCAATACTTTTATTGGATGGACTTTTACTATTTCGACTATTTCGACTATTGGAATGACGTCTATTCTGACTATTGGAATGACGACTATTTTGACTGAGGGTGTCGGAATCTTTTTTTTTTGGACGTCCTCTCAGCGGACGCGAAGTATTCTCAGTTGGAGAATCACTATCTTCACTTTCACTATTGGAAGGTATATACTCGTCATCACCTCTCTTTCGTCCCGGACTTCTTCTTCGTGACATTATTATTTATTAATGAATTTTAATGAACCGGATATTATCTTTAAATATGAATATAATATATATAATATAATATAATGTATAATATAATTATATAAAAAATATAATTATATAAAAATCAAGTTATATCGTTTAAATGGAATTAAAAATTCATCGATATATTGAATATTAAGGAATAATTGTTCTTTTCAAATAAATTTTTTAGATAACATCATATTATATACAAGTAAACTGGATATGAGAAAGGTAGAAAAAAAAAAGAAAAAAAAAAAGGAAATTTACGTTCATGTTTATTCTCATTCTTTCATTCTTTGGAATAATGTCTATTTTAGGATCAAATCAAGTTTCGGCTAAATTAGAGTTTTTAAATAAGGCTTTTGATGGGCGCATACTCCCAATTAAATTATTATGAATTACTATCAAATTTTCACATTTGACCAATGTTATTCATTTTTGGAAAAAAAATCTGGCATTTAATCCGGATTTTTCTATTATTAAACCTTGATTTTTTTGATTTTTCTATTATTAACCTTAATTTGTGGATTTTTTAAATATTATTATTTACATTTATCGATCTTTTTACTATTTATTTTTACGATCACCCCCCTTAATGTGTTGTGTCTGCTGTTTGTTGGTTCGCGCACATATACGTAGTAGTCGTGGCTTAGTGGAGCGGAAATAACATAATTATGCTATTTCCTATCATTTATTACAAAGTCTTCATTTTTTTTTGTCGATACTTTTTTTTTTTTTTTACTTTTTCCATAATTTATGTTTTCGAATCTCTTAAATTATTTCTCGCAGGCCCAACGTTTGTAGGCAATCATTTTGGAAATAAATACCGTTTAGACCCATTTTTTACATATCTTTCGAGCTATTTCAGTTTATATTTATTTCTCAAGTTGAATAATTTTGTCGGATGACGATGGTTTGTTATCTGTGATCGTAAGGGCACCAAAGGCCGGAGATAATAAGAATAGGTCTATTTCTGTTGCAAGTTCTTTTTACAAATTTCATTTAATCGCCCTTTGGTAGGATTTTTTTTACATTACTTTTCATGTAATTTGCAATGAGTTTTATGATGTTATGTTTGTGAAACCTCACCTCAAGTCTAAAGAACCGTTTTTTTTTACACAAAAAGATTTTTTTATATAAATATTTTATAAATTATTATTAAAGAAACTACAAATAAAGTAAAATGCGATTAATTAGCATTCATCTTCATACTATTTTATTAAAACCTCATTTTTGTGTAAAAAACGATTTGCAATTATTTAATTATGATTACGTAATCCATCAATACACTAGTATTCATCAAGACTAGTTTGAATGATTAAAGATATATATTTACTGTATTTATTTATTTTTTATATATCAGATTAATTTTACATATAGGAAGCAATTTTCTATTAAGAGGTTCTAGTATCATTCTCATTTCAAGCTTCACAATAGTAGTTATTTTATAATTTTATATCAATATTTGTTGAGTTAGTACCATCTGAAAATAATGTATTAAAAATAATAATACTTAGATTTTTACGTGATTTTCTTTCAATCACAAGCAGGCTTCATAATGGTAATCAAATAATCCATAGAAAATATATTAAAATAATAGGTTTCAATATTCAATTTACAAGTTTGAAGCCAACTTCTGAATTCAGTCTTAATCAAAAATTATAGGTTTATAATTTTATTTGATTATTTTTTGACTACTTCACAACTGAATTTATTTAAAATTAATACAAAAATTATTTACTTATTTTCTATCAAGTACATTATCAATATGTATTATTTTAGTTACAAAAACCTTTTCACAAAAAGCTGAATCTGATAGTAACTGGATCTGTAAAAAACATTCTAAATCAAGGAAAAGAATTTGATATCAAAGGATAAGATTAATTATATATGCAACTGAAATTGATTATAATATATTTTCAATACTGCTGTTGACATAATAATCCTAAAATCAAGTGGATAAAACATGTCTCCAAATAATAACTTTTTATTCATTATAATCATATTCCAAATCTTGCCAATTACTATAATTTATTATCAGTTGGACTCTAAATGAAAAAGCTTATTCAAAATTTGTAGATCTTTTATCATATCTACTAGAATGGTATTTTTTATTTTGACAAGAAAGATTCAATTTCAACATTGAAGATCATAACATAATTAGAGTATTAGATATTGTATTTACATCAAAGGACTTTTCAAGAAAAATGAATTTTAGATATATATCATTAGAAAAATTTGTAAATATAATTAGAAGATGCCATTAATGAAATATTTAAAATGCATTCAAATATCACAATTGACTTCAAATACATCTATATTTATAATGAAAGTTATAAATATATTACTTAAAATTTTACATGTCTTTTTCACAATTTCAGAGGTGAAAGTTAAAATTAGTAAATAATATATTAAAAAGCACTGTAGAGTATATTTTTTTTTACGTTCTGATTTTTAACAAGAAATGAGTGTCAAAATATGAAGAATAAATATATTATTGGATCAAGGATAAATAAATCAAATTTAATATTCTCAATATTTTTCAAACAAAGATAGTAGAAATCAACAGACAAAATCTTATAATGATCAGAACAAGTTAATTCATTTTTACACAAATGGATATGTTGATATGTCAAAAAAAAATTATTTTTTCATTTATAAATTTTATGACAATGTTAAAGATTTATATCATTAATTACTCTTTACTTTAGGAGAAATTATGACATGTTGAATTATGACTATGCCATTTGAAGCTTTCTACTTTGTTCAGCAACTTAGTACAGTACAAATTCTTATGAATTATAGTCAACCTTCAATTAATAAGAATGAACTGTATAAATTTTTTATTACATTTAGTATTAATATCACAGGTAAAAAAATACTATTATTTTGTAATGTAGATATGTAATATCATATTTTTAATATATCCAGTACAACAAATATATCATGTTACATATTATGATACTTATTCAAGACTTATTTTCAAGAGATAATGATGATTGAAACAATAACAACAAGAAATGAATCAATGAATTCTCCTTTGAGTTCCTGAGTTTTCACAAGAGCTCAAACATAAGGAGAGGAATGTGTTATCAAGTTTTCTTGCAATATATAGATTGTTAGACAAGCTTATTTGGAAATGAAATTAAAAATTTTTGCAAAGAAGTAATAGAGTTGAGTTGAATAATAAGAAATAAGAAAATTTTTTGACAAATATGATTAGAAATATTTGTAAATGGACAAATTATTTGTAAAATAGCCAAAGATAATTTGTAAATAAACAAGAATAATTTGTGAAGTAGCTAAAGATAAAAACAAACATAGATATCTTTATAAAATATATACACATTCACATGTAACTGGTTAAAAATTAGACAAATAGGCTAATATATTTACAAATAAGCAAATTGTTTTTCTGTGGAGATTGGAAAACAATGTATATAATTACTAGGATTAACTATTTCAAACTTCAAATATTTTTGTTTATTTTGTAATTGTGAAGTATCAATATAATGAGATATAGAAAAAATAATTTATTATTCAATATATGTAAATTTATTTTGTAACAAATACATTAGTTCATATCAATTTTACTTGATTGCTTTATAAAAGTTATAGAAAATTTGTAAAGTGCATGATGATGAAACACATTTTATAGCAGTATATTGTGAACAAGTAAAATTATTTCTAAAAAATTAATACATTTTCTTCAAATAATAATAACCTGGTAATGAATTGTGGATTTGTAAATAATCTATAAAATACTTTATGAGAGAAGAGTTGTCAGAATTTCGAGACTCTTCTTTTCATTTGCTAAAAGGATTAATACAGTTTTAATATATTATAAGACCAGAACATGGATGTCCAAACTTTAATATATCTCGAGAAGTTTAGCAATTCAAATATTATGGCAAAAGCCAACGAGACTATAAATGTTATTACTTTCATACCTTAAATAATCCTTCACATCAGAGCAAGGAATTCTGGAAGAATTTTATTGAACATTTTGATACATATACATGGAATGTCAAAAATTGTTAATTTTTCAATGTGTTTCTACTAATAAAATAGTTTCATTAGTGACAGATTTTTCTAGACAGGTAAAAACAATAACAAATTTATATAAATAAAATTCACAATGCCAAATGAAATCAATTCTAGGACCATTACATGTTTCACTTAATAGTAAAGAACATGTTTAATTTATGGTTTTAAATATACATAAATTCAATAATTAGAGCTAAAGGAAAAGATGGTGGTATGATAATGTTTATATTTGAAGATATAGAAAGGTATGTTGGTATTATTTTTGTTTTTTTACTTTATGCAATAAAATCTTTTATTCATATATTTTGTGGATTTGTTCTAGGCCATTGGAACTATCATTAGAATCCCAGGTGAAGAACTCCATTGCCCTGAATGCATAAAATTTAATCCAGTATCATAGCTTTCGCAATTAAAATATTTTCAGATGTTACACTTCATAGCAGCTAGTCAGGTGGTAAACTAGATTAGAATTTTCTCATTTAGTTTTAGTGATTTTTTTATTCTCAAATTGTAATTTATTGTAATAATACTATTGTATGCTTTAGCTCGCTGAGAGTAACGTTTTTTATTTTATTTTTATTTTATTTTTTTTTATTTTTTTTTTTTATTTTTATTTTATAAAAAAATGATTTTATTACACCCACAGATTTTGAATTAGAACGAAAAAAAGCATGGGGAGACTTTGCGAAATCGTATTATTGGGGGTAGAAAATTTTCTTGATTAGAATTGTGAAGCATATTACTGTTGCAAAAAATTTTTCTCGAAAAATTCTTGTACAGCATTTTTGTATATGAATGATTAAAAATTAATTGATCTCGTATGCTAATACCGTGAGAAGTTTGTAGGTGATCTTGAAATGATCAATAGGAATCGTGATTAATAGCATAAATGCCAATATTTATTAAATAAGGGAAATGAATGTTCAATAAAATAAGAAAAATAAAACAGGCTCGATCAGATAATGATAACATTGATAATATTTCAAAAGCTTCTCTGGATCATTTCTAGGAATGTAAATTGTGTGCGCGAATCATATTTTTCTTGTTTCACAATTCGCTCATTCCCTTTGTGCAACATTATTGTTTTATATTTTTGGAATATATAATTATATCTTATTATATTTCATTGTTTCCGTTCGCGAGATTCAATTTTTATTTATTTATTTTTTGTTGTTTTAAGTTTATCCTGCTGAGTCTTACTGAATAAGGATTATTATCATGCCTTGGAAAATAATTCTGGACTTCGAGGTAATTATCTATATAAATATTTTAATAAATTTTCAGGTTATGATTACGACATTTAGAAGTGATACCTAACTTAATAGTTTCACAATTCAAAGATTCGTTATACTGTAATAAATAGAATAAAGCCTAAAAAAAATTGACCTGGTACACAAGGCTTGACTTGTATTCAATCTTTTATTATATTGTTATTTCTGACAACAGACATAATAAGTGTAACATTTCTTTGAATCGTCATAAAAAATTTTTATTCTTCCATTCTTCTTCATGGCGAGTTGTGCAGTTTTATGTAAATAATCAAACAAAGAAAAAGAAAACAAATAATCATGAAATAATCGTAGTGCAGAATGCCAACTTTCTATAATTTTCACTTGACTATATGTATCCCTTGAATTAAAAAAAAAATGGCCCTGTCATAAAATTTTGCTAATAAAAAAATGTGGGGGGTAGGATCATCTCATCCAATTTACTTTAAAAGATTTTTTCCGAGAAATTACTATAGAAATAAGCGAGTACTACCTGATCTTCGCTACACAATCCCCTGACTGGGTAAAGTTCATTTCTTTTTTTGCATTCATTACATTATTAGGGTATTATTAGTTCATATCGACTATATTTTTTTGTTTGTATTGTAATGTTGGATAATCCTGTTGTGACCTTTTAGGTAACTGAAAAAAGATAGGAAGTATGATTCAAACAAAAAAAAATAATCTAAAAACAGAGTTAATTTTCTGTTTGGTACTTAACTCACTATCTACTTTTATTAGTGACATTTTATTTCATTGAATTTATTATTCACACTTTTATTCATTATCTGTTATTAAAAATTTTTAAAATATAAAAATATTAAAAATATTTAATACCCTTTTTTTTTATCAAAACTCCAACTAGCATTATCATCATTATTATCATTATTATTGTTATTATTATTTTAATCTTATTATTAGAATCGAATAATTTAAAGTATAACACCTTATTCTTAACTCACGTGGTAATTTCGTCATCCTATGATATTTTTTACTGCCTCTGATTGGTAATTTTGTTAAAATAAATATTTCGAATTTCTCTAATTCGTTTTTCCCTGAACTTTTGACATTTATCTATTCTTTCATCTTATCTTTAGTCATAAATCTCTTGACATTTCTCTTAAATCAATCATCATGAAGCGAAAGAACTCAACTATAACATGTGATACTTCCGCAAAGCATCAAAAGATTGAGGATAACATTCCTTCTCCCTCTCCTGACTTCTGGCCAAGTAGTCCTATAGAATACAGCATAAACGACCCTGTTGACTTCTGGCCGCTTTCCCCAACTGAAATAAATGATATCGAGGTATTAAATATTTTTCGATTTTTAATTTCCAGAAATATCATTTAGGTTTTCGCAATAAATAATGCACTTTCGAACTTCCAAACTGTTCTATAAACTGTTACATTCGTTCCCGATGTGGCATATGCTAATGTTAATTATCGGATGGATTATCGGTCAATTTTCCGGATTTATTCCTACATGACACAATATAATTTTTTTAATACTAATTAATACTATACTATATGAAAAAACCTAAAGTCTGGTGGAGATAACGATGTCACTACGCCCAGTAATGAAGTTAGAGCACTTATTGCTCAAACTCCTTCAGAAGACTCTCAAAGTCAGAGCCCCAAGAGCGGAGTAATATATAGCAACGACCAAGAAGATGCCGAGATCGTGGCAAGCCTTCCCTTCTTCTCCAATGCGGAAGGAACAATCTTATATGTAGGAGACAGTGTAGCATACAAAGAGGGCAACGAAACCTTGGTTGCTGCGCGAATATTGGACATAAATCTTCCTAACCTCCCCTCCGTAGACCCGCAGCTTCAAGAGCTGATATTTGTTCAGCCTGAAGGATGGGGTCCCGAACATGCAAAAATGGTGACCCAACTCGACATAAAGGCATGTCCCAAAGATGCCAAATTCGGACCTAATGGAAGAGACGACTCAAAATCCTGGCAAGACTACCGAAAACAATATTCAAGCGAAGAAGGACGCCGAGCCAGATTACATACGGGCGTTGTCTTTGACGACGCCATGCTATTACATGACTGCCCATGCGTCAAAGACCGGCAGTTGAACCGCCATCCAGAAAGGCCCGAGAGATGCGTGGAAATAATGGCAAAATTCGAAACACTTGGGTAATTATTTATTTATTGTTTTGTATGTACAACCTTTACAATAAAAATTTATAAATCAATGAAAAAACAGCCTACTCCGAAAGGTTAAACGATTGCGTTCTCGGATGGCAACGAAAGATGAATTGGAGTCTTGCCACCTTGGCCAACACGTGGTGACATATTTTGGGTCGAAGCCATATACTATGCCGGGTACGATCGTAAAGAACGGCGAAGATTGGGCCCCACCCAGTCTTAAAGATAAAATGTTATGTGGTGAATTAGGAATAAGTTGCGACACAACATATAATCCCTACGGGACACCAAACGCAGCAAGGATGGCAGCGGGTTCCGTCATAGAAATGATGGATGCTGTCGTCTCTGGGAGGTAAATATCTAATTTAATTATTTAAGTTTCATCAAGTTTAATCTTTTAAAATTTATTTTTATTCTTAATATTCTCTTTTAGAGTTGTAAATGGGTTCGCTATAGTTCGACCACCTGGCCATCACGCAGAACAAAATCATGCCATGTAAGTTTTCGTTTTCAGATTAATGGTGAGAAATAATTTATATATAATTGAAATCACTATTTTTTTTTTTTAATATACAGGGGATTTTGTTACTTTAACAATGTCGGTTAGTAACTTGTTTCAATATTGAATCTTCTTTAAATTAAATGTTGCTAACTCATTACTATATATATATATATAAAGGTGTTGCAGCAAACATGGCCCTAAAGAACTACCCGGAGAAAATCAAAAAAGTATTGATTGTCGATTGGTAAGTAAAGATACTCAATCTTTAGAAATATTTTTGGAAATTTGTAAAGTTCTATTCTATGCATTGAAATCGACTAATTTTTTATATTTCACCACAGGGATATTCAGTAAGTTCATTTGTTTTATTTCTTTGTCATAATGATTATTTAATTAAACAAATTGGTTTATTGAAACGTAGCCACGGTAATGGAACACAAAGCCTTTTC
Organism: Diversispora eburnea; assembly: GCA_910592015.1. Taxonomy (NCBI): domain Eukaryota; kingdom Fungi; phylum Glomeromycota; class Glomeromycetes; order Diversisporales; family Diversisporaceae; genus Diversispora; species Diversispora eburnea. Next base: position 43,426 of record CAJVPK010000090.1, on the reverse strand, counting down.
TACGGTCGTAACGACGTACTATATATTTCTTTACATCGTTATGACAATGGATTGTTTTACCCATACTCCGGCCCAACTACTGATCTTGGTACGGGTGAAGGATTAGGAAACAACGTTAATATTACCTTTTCATCTGAGAAAGACAGTAAGTATATATATTAATTATTACAATAATTTAGTTTATTGTATTAAAAAATATAATAACAACTCGATCATAACAGGGTTCGAGTCTATGGGAGATATCGAATATCTTGCCGCCTTTAAATATATCGTAATGCCGATTGCCCGACAATATAACCCTGATTTAGTAATTGTATCTGCAGGGTTTGATGCAGCTGAAGGTCACGAGGATGCAGTAAGTATTATTTATAATGAAATATTGGGTTGATACTTTTTTGAACGAAAATACTAATCCTATTAAATTTGTATAAAAAAGATTGGTGGATATAAGATTACTCCGCGAGGTATTTATTCAATTTATGTTAATTATTATTGTTAACACCTTTTATATTAACAAATAATAAGAAATTATTCGATACAATTGTTCGTTTTATTATAGGATTCGCTTATATGACGCAGATGTTGAAAAATCTAGCCAACGGTAAACTTGTACTTGCGCTAGAAGGTTCGTTATTTGTTGTTTATTTGATATAATATACGCAATTGTAGAATAACTCTTGTAATTACTAAACAACTAAATATGTTCTTTACCGTAACATAGGTGGATATGCGTTAGAATCACTCTCTGAATCAGCTTGCGCTTGTTTGTCGGCAATGCTCGGACCTGATCTTTCTCCAATCGAACAATATAAATTTAATGGTGGTCTAAATACAGTAAAGCCCAATCAAGTAAATATCTTTTATACGTCAGATTATATTGACCTTTAACTAAATCTTTCAAATATTAATAAATTATTTATAAATGCTTTTCCAGTCCGCTGTCACGTCATTACAGAAAGTCGTAGCAATATTAAAAAATTATTGGAACTTTCCCGCAACGGTTACAGATGAAGATTTCAGATTTGCTCTACCTGCTGATTGGAGAGCTACGAATAGTTTGTCAACCCGACCAAAGCGCACCCCAAAACCAAAAAAGAGGCTTCCTGTGGAAGGCTGAACTTGGGATAAAGAACTTCTTTATTGGAATGATGGACAACTTCTTTGAATTTTTGACATTCTTTTCACTTATTGGACACACATATCAGAAATATTGGAAAATGATCTCTACGTTATTGGCCGTCTCTTCCAGTCACGTTATGTATTATCTTTTTAGTATTTGTAAAATGATATCGAAGTTACTTTCTTTATACCTGTTCGATGTCTCGAATTTCTTGTTCTTATATCTTAATATCAAGACGTTGGAATGGACCCTATGTGATTTTTTTTTCTGGTTGTGTAATCAAGGTTTAATTTTTTGTTGGATCTCATTTTTTAATATCTATAGGGATTTTCCTTTTTTTTCCCTTAATTTCCGGGTCGTAACCTCAAGATTTCATATACTTTTATTGTGACGCTTAAAACTTCATTATTTTCATATCTTTTTTCTAAACATTGGGACATTCAGCTTCAAAATTTTTATTATATTTTTTTTTCTTTATATCTAATGGAACTTTTAAATATTCAACTCCAAATCTTATGAAATTTTCTTAATATTATTCATATTATTCTATCTCTTAATACAAACAGATCGTTATTATTACAAATAGTGGCTTCTTCCAAAATTTGTTAGACAATTCTTTTTTAAAAAACTTACACACTTTCCATGCATTTTATCAAACATTTCTGTATTATTCTTTTTTTAGCTAAATATGTTTCATAATACCACTACTTGCATCTGTACAAAACATTTTTATATATCAACCACTCAACATATATGCGCGTACGTAGATTATTTTTTTAGACAGATCTCAAAAGTAGGGCGACAGCTTTTGAGTAAATTTAGTAAATTTAAACATATTTTATATATATATGTATATTTTAATTAGCATGAACAATAATATATTTCAATTAGATTTTAATTACTAGTATAGTATATTAGATGAACAATAATAATTATAATTACAAACAATAATTACAAACAATAATTTCGATAAATTTAGAATTTAGATATTATTAGATCTCTCAACACGCGACACCTATTTGGCATGTAAAATAATATATAGGCACGATCGGCCTCAAAAGTATTTATATTACATTTATATTAATCTAACAATAAAAATATATTTGGTTTTATTTTATTTCAAATAATAATAAATTATTTATTATTATTATTATTATTATTGATGTTATACAGTATGTTTTTGACTAATTTAAGAAATGTGGGATTATATCATTGATGTGACTTTATAATTGATAATTGATAATTTGCAAACGGTTATTTTATGTCAGATCAGATAAGCATTCTGGTTCTTCTAATATATCTCCAAAATTTGAAAAAATCCATAATAAGACTCCATTCGTCCATCCAAATCCTACTTGGACATCATATTCTATTTATATATTTTGGATAAAATTTATATATTACATTATTTTTTTTTTAATACGAATCGTAACAAATAAAAATACAGCAAATAGAAACATGTTTGTTTACCTCCACCGCCACCTGGTAAACTAAGTTCAAGTGTACTATATTCTATAAAGTAAAAAAAAATAAAATTTGGTATAAATGTTAATGTCAAAAGGATAATATTAACTTAATATAAACAATTCTTTTTTTTTTTTTAAAAAAAAAAAAAAAAATAGATTTACTTTTGATATTTACTTTCAAAAATATGACCAGTATCTTCAACTCCTGATAATTTATTCAAATACCCAGGTATTGATCCACCAGTTGAATACCAAGCACAAAGTACTGAATCTACGTATCGTTGACTTAAATTTTTTGTCGAATTCATGATAAATTCTTTAATTTCACTTTCACTATCATTATCATCACGATGATGAAAATTTATTAAACCTTTAATTAAAACATAATTCAATGGTGGCCAACTATTTGGAAAGTCCCATTGTAAACCCGAATTAATAAGTGTGGTTGGTGGGGATCCCGGATATTTTGATAAAAGATCGGTGATGTATGAAAATGTGTCAAGAATTGTTGTAGAATTGGTGATAAAATCTTTAGGCAGAGATTCAGCCCTATTATATCAAATGAATTATTATTTTAAAATAAATAATTATATTGGATTTTTTAAAAATAAAAAAATTATGCGATTAATATTACATACCAAAATGGAAAATATGAAGCTAATGAAAACACTTCGGATCTACTTTCACTTGAAATATTATAATCCATGAACAATTCTAATTCTTCATCCCAAAATAAATCCGTAATTCCTTCTAATCTCTTCTTGGCAGCATTCTTAAATGTATCAATCATCTTTTCTTCACCAACTTTCTCAGAAAATTCTGATAAAGTAATTTCATTCATATATAAAATAGAATTTAAATCTATTGGTATTATAACATCAGCATTTAATGTTCGAAGAATTTCATAATTATTATCATTTGTTGATGAATTCTTGAATGGTTCTTTAACCCATCTTGATGAAAAATCCCATCCAGATTCTGCTGTCGTCGCTATATCTGCATATAATTCTTCCCTTGCGGTAGAATTTAATGTATTATTAAGTTCTACTGTATTAAAATCATCAAGATAACTTTCTGGACGTGGTGCATTATTATTCACTATGTAACGATTTAATGTATAAAGTTTTTTGGATTTTGGAGAAATGATACGAATTGAATTATTCTGACGCCAAAAATTATATTCTTTAATTAATATTGGGAATGCATCGTAAAGTAAGGTTGTGTCATTGGTGGCTTGATAATAAATTTTTACCATTTGGACGAGTAAAGGTGGTTGTGATCGATTAAGGTAATAAATTCTTGAACCATTTGCTTAAAACAAAATAAAATTATAAATTATAAATTATAAGTTATTAAATTATAAAATTATTAATAATTTTTTTTACTTACGAACAAAACCATAAATTTCAACTAAATCCAAAAGATTTAATATCACATTTTTCGCAATATCATACAATTCACTAACCAACAATCCTTCAATAATGAAATAACTATCCCAATAATAAATCTCTCTAAATCTGCCACCGGGAATGACGAAAGTTCTATTTAACGCTATAAAGCTTGAGACGCATCCTTCACACATAAAACTTTGATTAACTTCACGTGTTAAATTTGGCCAATAATTATGAACGCGTTTAGCAAATTCTTGAAGTAATGGGGATTTGATTTTTTGGAGAAATGATGGAGTTGAATTAAAATTGGTGATATTGACAAGAATTAATTCTTGACCTTCTGGTCCAAAATAAGTTGATAAGAAATTTTGTAATTCGTCGTTTGTGCTATTTTCGGGAAGAAGTGATGCAGCAGCTAAAACTTCATCTAATGGTTTTATTGTAGGCTTAATTTAAAAAAATTATTATTGTATTTATAATTTATTTTTATAATTATTTTTTTATTATAATCATCAAACATTTTTACCTTGTCCACGAAAGTTTTTGAATCATTATATATTCCTGATAATTGTATTTTTTTAAGAAGTGATCCTGAACAATATATTTGTGAATCACATTCACCCTTAGCTTCAAGAATGAATTTCAACCACCAACACCAAAGAAAGACCACCAAATATTTATTAATTATTTCTCGAAATTTCATATCAATCCACATGATCTAGATGTATTGGAGAAAAAAAAAAGATATAAGAATTAATCAAACTCTTTAAAATTCTGTCATGTTGTGGCGGTGAATAAATATTTTTGTAATCTTGTTTTCGATTAACTAAGCTGGTACAGCCATTATTTACCCGTTCTATTGAGAATTTTGTTTTTGCCGTTTATGATTCAGTTATCAGAAATTAATAAATTCTGGAACCTCCAAAAAAATCTTTAACCAGTTAATTGACTGTTTATTTTTTAATTAACCAGTTAATTAACCAATTAATTATGTGGAAACAATTAAACTAATTAACCATGAATTTATTACAGTTCAATAGTTTTTGTTTTTAATTTAGTTTAATAGTTCAAGTTCAGTCTTTTTTCTTTTCAACTTTAGTTTGAAAGATTATATTTTTAATTAACTATAAAAATTGACCTATAAAAATTCGGACGGTAAAATCCTGACAAAATAAATTATCTGTATCTAAAAATATTTTTTTAACCAGTTAATTAACTATAAAAATATTTTGAAGGTTCCAAAATTAACAAAATTAACAAAATTAACGTAAATAATAGTCGCCAAGATTATATAATTATTTTATTAAATCTTGTTCTAAAAATAAAATTGGGAATTATGTTTTTGATTTGGTCCTTTATATGCATTCATATAATGATAAAATTTTCTTGGCAAATGTTCTAATTTGAGATAATGGAACTCTTCAAACCAGACCAGGTGCAATCACAATATTTCATGAATATTTTCTAACAGCCTCCAATACCCTTCAATAAAGTTTAAGATGTATTTTGGATAAAAAGTTTATTTTAAAGATTGAAATAATTCATCAAAATTACTTTGATTTTTATTTTAAAGATTAAAGTAATTCATCATCTCCCATATAATTTCTTTATCATTATTTGTTTCGATTATTATTATTTTTTTTTGTCCTTTTTTCAGCAAACTTTTTATATGTATGTATATTTTTTTCAATATACCAATTATAACTTTATTTTCGTCAATCATATTTAACAAATCATACATTTGTAGCTCATGATCTTACCACCTTACCTCTCGAAATTACTTTTTAGAAGTTACGCCTATTTAAAAGTAGGCAAAAAATGATGTGATTAGGGTGTACAAGCTGTAGAAACCCAACTGTTTTTTAACATAAGCAAAATAAATTTTTTGCCGATTCGATTTTTCGTCAATCATAAGTCACGTGGTTTACAATCACCATAAATTATATTAATTGCAAAGAGTGATAAAATTATCTCTTTCTGTCAATTATTTTTGACTAACTTTCGTTTTAAAGAAGAATCTAGCTGCATACATAATAATCCTTCTACATATGTGACATTTTATCAAGATGATGTGATGTCAAGAAAAATGAGATTAAAGAATATGATTTCATAGGAACAAAGGTAATTTTCTTGACAGAGAACAAGAATTACAGAATTTTTTTGTACTTCAAAGCAAAGAAGTAGTAATGGTGCAAAGTAGCCCAAGAAATACGATAGAAATACCCAATATAGAGGGATACCTTGACAAATAGATTGATTCTGTTTTTTGATTCACTCAAGCAGTCTTGAGCTCATCTACGGTTTTTGAATGATTTTTTGTTTCTGAATATTGTTCTTTAACAATTCTCAGATGTATTCTATGGGGTTAAGGTCGGGAGAATTTACTGTCAGTTCTTCATTTTAATTTTTTTTTGTCTAATAGCTTTTTTATGATATGGATTGGAGAATTATCCTGTTTAAACACCAGTTTTGGATATCATTTTTAACTGTACAAATCATTATATAATATTCATAGCAGTCATAAAAAATAAATGGATGGGAAAATAACACAAAAAAAAAGGAGGAATAAATTGTGAAAATATTACGTATTGTTAATCAACTATTACTTTCTGACTCGATTGACAATAAAATTGAATAAATGTACATTTATAAGTACTAGTGAGTTATTTATTGATAGCAATACATGTGAAATATAAGTTAAAATTTTTTTATAGGAAAAATTTTAATTTTTTTAAAAAATATAAACAAGGTTCTTGAAATAGCTGGAAGTAGAGATTGAAATTAGAACTAAAACTTCTCATATTCGTAAATTACGGATGATAAAAAACTTGAATTATAATTGTTGAAATAATCATATTCACTTTTAAAATTTTTCACGAATTGCATCTTTTAATCATAATGACCATTATATAATTGTGCATTACTATGATTTTAATGTAACTACAAGACTATAATTGTAATGCAATACACATTTGTTATTACTATTTTGATATCCGTTGCAAATAAACGACAAGAATCAATGAAATTAGAGAAGGCAAAAAAATTTAATTAATCATTCTATAAATTCAAAGGAATTAAATAAATCCTTTTTTCGTCAATAATTAAGAGTCAATAATTTATTATTACACTATTATGAAATCTGGGTCATAGCATAAAATTGAATTAATTAAAAATAACGTAATAAATAAATTTAAATAATTTAAATAAGTAATACATTTTTAATATTTGAAATAAAAAACAAATACTACTTTATCGTCTGAATATCATAGAATTTAATTCACGTACGGAAAGTTCAACTTCTATCGTTAGTTTAGATAATTCTACAATATTTCTAATTGGAGGATATACTCGTTGAAACCAAGTTTATACATATGATTACTTTAATTCTAAATGCACTATACCATCAAAATCAGGCAGTAATTGATGATCCAGGAATTATATATATATTTGGTGGAATCATGGGTAATATAATAACACTTACTGGAAACAACTGAATGCATTGGATACTTCTTGAATGACTTGGAAAATTTAGCCATAACTAATAATCTTTCTCTGATTATTCATCTAGTATTTTATTGTCAAATGTAACTATTATAAAAATGAAAAATGTAAGTGATTTAAATATGTACTGATAGATTATTCAAATTCTATTCATAAATACAGTGAACCCTCTATAAATGTACTCTCTATAAGTGCACCCCTCTATTAATCCATTTTATAATTCAGCCCAATAACACTTATAAATTTCCCTCTATAAATGTATTTCCTCTATAAATACATCCTAATGCTGATTCCCCCGGGAGGTACATTTATAGAGAGTTCACTGTATTAATATATTATTGTCAAATATGTTAACTCTTTGATACAAAAAAAAAGATGAATTTATTTATATAAAATAAATATAATAATAACTTATTGATTATATTTAATTCTAAGAATGCCACCGGTGATGATATTGGCTTCAAGATGGAATTTTTCTTCTGTGTTGAGTAGGTATCCAAATTATAATATTTCTGAAATATAAAAAATTTATATTAAAGTAATAATTTTCATATAGCATCAAATGGATACATTATTATATTTGGGGTTCATTCAATTTAACTCGTGTTAGCTCAAACCTTGCTATAATAGATACAAATAAATCTCCATATGAATGGTCGATTCCAAGTTGTTCCAAAGTCAATTCTCCACCATCTATTTATGGACATATAGCAAATTTATATTATAATTATATGATAATTACGTTTGGTAAGTAAATACTGTAGGTTCAATATTTACAATAATCATTTTTCTATCATAGTAATGATATTTATCAAATTTTATTAGGATAGGATGCAGATACTGCAATACAAAGTATATCTTTTGATATAACAAATAATATTGGTTACACATTTTAACCTTCCCTTTCCCTTTCTCGAATTATCCCATTCGCACTTCCACTTTCATTTCTTCCCCCGATTCTTCAAAGTTTTGAAACCTTCGCTAATTGGACTTGAACAGTGATAGGTAAAAAGTTTAAAAAGGTTGAAAGTCCAGATCTTAAGATAGCTAGAACAGCAATTGAATTTTGATCTTAAATCTTTATATTTAAAATATTTAACAAATAATTTTAATTCTTTGATTTCAAGTACCATTATTATAATCTCAATTTTTAATTAAGTTGTGATTTATATGAGAGTACTAGTATGGTATTTTGAAATCTACAGTTTCTACAAATAGTGCTCCTAACAAACCAACTTCTAAATCAAATGAATCGGAATTTCATATGAAATTTAATATATGGATTATAGTGGTATGAATTACTATGTATTTTTACGGATATCCGTGTATTACATAATATGTATTACGGAGTAGAAAATTATACATTTGATTATATTCTTTAAAGGTCATTCGCCAACGTATTAATCCCATCACATTTCATTTGTTGCACATATCCGTGACGGATAAATTTATCCGCGGATCGCACCACTAATGGGTTTTATAATAGCATTTTATATTATGGGAAACATTTAAAGTTAAAAAATTAATAATTAAAAAAATAAAATAAAATAGAAAATCTAACCATGCCATTTAAATTCATGAAAGAAATAAATAAGAAATAAATTAAGAATAAACTTTTCCAAAGGATTTTTCCTAATTATCAATACATTCAGCATTACCTTCCTCTATATCAATAATCCAATCTAGATTCACTTCTTAATATTTATATAAAATACTACAACAATCGTAATTTAATTTATAGAATCGCTAAAATAACAATCAAAAATAATAAAAATTACAAATTTATATATCATGATCACCTTACTCATGTGATGTTCTGAATCTTTTTTATTTGCTACTTATAAATATTAAATATATATTTTAAATGTACAAGGAAGAAGGAAAGTATTAAAAAAATTTAAATAAAAATTTATAAATTAAAAAATCTTACCTTACACAGTCCCAAACCCAGGATCATAAGAATTTTCAAATATCCAAGATCCATACAATAATGCAATAGATCCAATCTCAAAGAAGGGTAATTTTTAAAGATCCAAGAAGGTAGAACAGTAGAACCTGTCTATAAGAACACCCTCGGGACAAGCAAAATCCTATACATTTTAAACAGGTTATGCTATATATGATATATAAACCATGTAACCTTGGGCAGAAAAATTATATGCTTAAAGATAGGTTATTCTTATACAAGTATGTTTATAGACAGGTTCTACTTCAAAAATGTAATGCCCGATTTCAAAGCTTTAAAAATAAATAAAAAATAAGATATATTTAAAATATGTAAACATGCTATCTAAATTAATTAAACTTTAAATATTTCTCCGTTAATTAGATTATCATACTTCGGGGCAGGTGCTTATTATGTAGACGTCTAAAAAAAGAAAATTGTGAATTAAAACTTTAAAAACTAAATTAATAAACTTAAATATTTTTTTATATAATTATAATAACTTAATTAGCGGTGTGTGCTTTTAATAGATTTTATGAATACAATTTGTACATAAGATTATTTTGTCCATTTTTATACATTAAGTACTTTCATAAATAATTAAATGACCCTTAAGTGTATTTTTTCAGATATTTTGTAAGTATATTGTTTTTATAGGGTTGTATAGTAGTATTACAATTTTTATTTTTCATAAAAGAAGAAATAAGATTTTTGAAATAACTGTTAGAAATATTGAAATTAGAACTAAAAAATTCACATATTGATAACAAAAACTTGAATTAAATAATCAAAATTGTAACGTAACGCAAGAATCAACAAACTACGAAAAGTCGAAAAAAAAAATTTTATTAATCATTCTATAAATTCAAGTATTAAAAGAAAAGATCTAAATTATTGAAATTTATTTGTTACATTATTATTATTTCTTCAATTTTATGCTACTCTCCAAACAGTGTAATGTGATAGTAAATGATCGACTCTTAATTTTTGGCGGATCTACCTATACATCTTCGTACGAATTATTCTATTTGGATTTATCAAAGTCATTTAATAATACAAATATCAATACCTTATTATGGATTTTAATTAGCGGAGATAGTCTTATATATACGTACTATTCAACCGCTGTCGTTAGTTTAGATAATTCTACAGTATTTCTAATGGAGGATATATACGAAGTAGATTATTCGAACCTAGTTCATACATATGATTACCTTAATTCTAAATAGGCTAAACCATCAATTACCAGTGATAATATTCCAATCAGACAGCTAATGACATGAATATATTAAATACTTTCTCAATGACTTGAAAAATTTAAGCATAATTAATAATCTTCCTCCAAGCTATGACTATTAAACTAATATTTTACCAAATGGAATTATTGTTTATTTTGGTGGAAAGGAAGGAATTTATACCACTTTTGCAAAAATTAAGAATTTAAGTAATTTAAATATTTACTGATGAATTCAAATTTTATTCATAAATAAAAAATGAATGGTCATATATGGTACTTATTTGATATTATTTATGTAAAATAAATATAATATAATAACTTGTCAATTATATTAATTCCAAGAATGCAACCGGTGATGATGTTGATTCAAGATGGTATTTTACTTCTGTGTTGAGTAGGTATCCAAATTATTTATTATTTATGAAATATAAAAAATAATACTAAATAAAAAAAAATAAAATAAAAAATTTTATATAGCACCAGATGGATATATATTTATATTTGGGGGTATATCAGGTTCAGGTAGTGTTAACTCTAACCTTGCTATATTAGATACAAATAAATATCCATATGAATGGTCGATTCCAAGTAGTTCCAAAATAATTATATGATAATTACATTTGGTAAGTAAATAAATTTCAATTTTTACTTTAATAATCATTTTCTCTTTTAGTAATGACATATATCAAATTTTTCTAGGATGGGACATAGATAATAATACGTTTAGTTCTGACGTATATCTTTACGATACAATAATACGTGGGTTACACATTTTGACCCTTCCCTCTCCCCTCCCCCTTATTCTCCAAAGTATTTAAAACCTTTACTGATTGGGCTTGGAGCTGGTGTGGTGGTTTTGATCTGTATTGCAATTTTTATTTTCCATAAAAAATAAGATATTAAATGTTATACAATCTAGAGTGGGCCAGAATAGTTGACGTCCAATAAAATTTTTTGATGTCTTTAATTTAATTACGTCATGCGAAATAATTTTAATAAATTATAAATGAGCATTTATTTTCTCATAATGAAAACAAATATCCTGATACTACCACTTTTTTATTACAACAAAATAGTATTGAATATATTTATAATATTTATTAATGAAGGATTTTATCCTTCTAAGAATATTCTTAAATATACATCAGCTCGTTCATGAGTTGAAAAACAATTAAAAATTCCTGATAATTATATAGTTCAAACTATTCAGACAAAGGAAATTTACAACACAATGTTAAATGTGAAATTAAATATAAATCAAATAAACCAATTTCAGAATTTTATTTGAAAAAATTTCAAACAAAATAGTAAAATCGAAGGAATCTTCTACTAAAGTTGCAACTGAATATTTACAAGTTAATTTTTTTTTTAATTATACATAATTTATTATAATACACGAATTTGAAAAATAGAATAATATGTATTTTTTTAGACCATTCAATACGTTAAGTGGATCCATGATGACAAAATGATCAAGAGCATTTTCTGTAAAAGCTTTTGGACAAGAATTATTATGTGAAATATACAAATAAGAATGAAAAAAAAGGAAAATAGACAAATTTAACTGCACTTCAACTTCAACCTGAATTACAATGAGAATGAACTATTTATTAAAATAGAAAAAAGATTAATACAGAAATGCATCAAAAATTTAACTATACTTATTATAGATATTAAAGTTATAGAAGAGAGTTTACGATATATTGGTAAAGAGGTTATAGACAAATTACAGGTATTTTTATTTGAAAAGTTCTTAATTCAGAAAATCAAATAATACTTTTTTAATTTTGGGAATTAAACCTATATAGTAAAATAAATAAAAAATCTTTTTTATTAATATGGAATAGATGATTCTAATTTAAAGATTTGATATATATATACAATAAATATAATAAATAAATATAGAATGATATAATAATATGATAATCTAACAGTAAGATAATCTTAATAATTATTGTTTTTATAGTAAAGAAATTCTTTAATATTTCAAATAACTGTCTCCTTTTTCGAGTCGAGTGAATGATTAAAGCAGGAATTTTAAATTCTTGTTAGGAACAATGTTTGGTGGTGATAAAGTTGATATTGAAGGGCAACTTTTTAAGAAATAGTCACCCCTTCTTTAGTCACACCCCTTGGGACATTTATATGATGTGATTCTATAGAAAGGTCGAATGTATATTATTTTAGACGCTGTTGAAAAGTAGAAATTATTTTAATGCTAGGTAATAACATAATGATCTTTTGATCATCGTTAACCAATAAAAAATGGTCCGTTCTTAGTGTGTGATGACATTATCATTGTTCTTGGAATGAAATTTAATGTTTGAGAAGAGGAAAATCTATGAACGTTGGCTTATTATCCTTTTGAGATATTAGACGGTTTGATATGAATTTTTTTTTTTTTTAAATCAAAGATCTGAATGAATAACTAGGAAACTCTCGATTTTGTTAAACTGAATTAAACAAGGTTAATGTCATAAATTCATCTAAATTAAATTTATAAGACGAAGAAATGAAGAAACACTTTGTATTATTATGAATAAAAGTCAAAAAATCTTCTAAAAAATAAAAAAAAAAAATGAATCCAATCCATTAAAAAATCTTTTACACGCATTGATAAAAGTTATTTCAATAAATTCAATAAATTTTTATTTTTCTTAATAATTATTCACAAGTATTAACAAGATAATTATTAATTAATAATTATTATTCACAAATTCACAAATTATTCACAGATTATTCCTTTTAAAATATATATAAAGTAAAATACCAGATAAAATGATATAAAATGATATAAAGAATATTATTATATATATTATTCACGTTACTGATATTATATTGATTTAAGATCGTTCACCACGAAGACGTCTTGCAAGTTGAATATCTTTAGGTTGAATCGTAACTCGTTTCGCGTGAATAGCTGCCAAATTAGTATCTTCGAAGAGAGCTACCAGGTAAGCTTCAGCTGCTTCTTGAAGTGCGCCAATAGCAGAACTTTGAAATCGTAAATCGGTTTTAAAATCTTGAGCGATTTCGCGTACCAATCGTTGGAAAGGAAGTTTTCGAATAAGAAGATCGGTCGTTTTTTGATATCTACGAATCTCACGTAAAGCAACGGTACCAGGTCGATAACGGTGAGGTTTTTTCACACCACCCGTAGCTGGGGCACTTTTTCTAGCCGCTTTGGTTGCAAGTTGTTTACGAGGAGCTTTACCTCCAGTTGATTTACGTGCGGTTTGTTTAGTGCGAGCCATTATTATTATTTTTTTTTATTTTGATTTATTGTAATTGAGAGTAATTGAGAAAAATTAGAGAGAGTTTTTGATTTTTAAATTTAAAAAATGAATAAAATGTTGGTTTATTTATATCATGAAAATCATACGATTTTAACAAATTATTTAATTTCTTTGATTATCAAATCATTATTATGCATATTAATATACAGTATGATACTAAATATTTAATGATATTAGTAATATAGTCTCGTTTCTATGACGTTTTTGATTTTTTTATGATAGTTGAATTTATTGATATAGTGACGAAAACCATCTATCTAATTGGGCAAATTAATTAAAGAAATAAATCTTTAACAAAATCATCATCAAGATCTCAAGATCTCAATTGAAATTTTCCTGGCCCTTTCTTTAATAATAAATTTTGTTCATTCAGCGAATCAATAAAATTTTGAAAATTATCATATCGTAACTCGGAATCTAATATATATAATATTTTCTGATGAATCTCATTTTCAATTTAATTAAATGGAAATATAATTGTATACAAAACAAATATTTGATTTTTACCTTTGGCAATTTGTTGCATTTCTTGAAAAGAAAAGATATCACTTCCTTTAGCATTACCGAATTTAAAAAGTTCATCCAAGAATCTAATGTGTGTAAAAAGTGATAAAGGGATTCAAATACGAAGTTAATTAAAGCGATAGAATGACATCTGATTGGATTGGATAATAATAATACCTCTTCGCTTGAGCTTGCTTCCCAGATCTTCCGCTTCCCCTAACACCACCACCGTTATCACCACAACCTAAATAATTTAATGTTTTAAATAATGTATTTTATTTGACAAATGATAAATAGTAATATATTAACATCCTACCAGTTTTGGATTTTCCTTTCATTCGAACATTTCCAAATTCATCTCTTTGAATTCTGAAAAGGCAAAATTCCCTATGATTAAAAATTAAAATTTTTTTAAAAAAAAAATAAAAAAAAATATGATTAACCAATTAAAAATAATTAAAAATTTATTGAATAGTTAAAAAAAAAATAATTACATAATTTCAGCAACTTCTTCTACATCTTCACTAATTACAACTTTTCTTAATTCCATCCTTGCTCTGGCTTGAGATAATTTTATCATAGTTTCTAATTGTCTAACAGTAATTGGGGTTTCATCCATTGATTGATATTTATGTCCCATATTTATAAAGAATAATTTAATCATATTTCGTGCTTCCTCAGATAATTTTCTTTTATGATTATTATAAGAATTATTATTATTAATTAAAGAAAATAAAAACATGCTTAATAAAAAATAATAATCATCATTACATCTCGTGAACATATTTATGTGCATAAGCGATATATTTTTGAAGAAAAGGTATGTCGAATAATTCCATATTTTCATTTGATCCAATCTTCAATTTTTCGGATAATGGAAGAATATCAACTATGTGACTTCTGTTTTTATTCAAATCACTTAAAGGAGCTAAATAAATTATTTTAATTATTTATGGGTTTTTTTTTAAAAAATATTTCTTTAGTATTAAATTAATAATCCAAAGCTCACCATATCTTTGAGATTTGTATGATTTGTCATCTGCCAATATTCCAGAATGAACCTATTTTCAATAATATTTTAATATTTTTTTTTTAAAAATATTTTCTTTAATATATATTTAAAAAAATAATACCGTCATGACACGTTCAGAGAGATAATGATCCATTTCTTCATCTGGAATGTCTAATAACAAGAAGACGAGATCGAAATTTGATAAGAGAGCATTTCCAATTTTTAAATTTTCTGATAATAACTTGTTTTTGCTGTGCTGAATTAATTTATTTATCAATAAAAAAAAAGTTATTATTTTTTAAATAAAATCCGATAATAAAAAAATAATAAAAATAAAATAAAAAATAATAAAAAATAAAATAAAATAATAAAAAATAAAACAATAAAAAATAAAACAATAAAAAATAAAATAAAATAAAAATAAAAAAATAAAATAATAAAATAAAAAAAATAAAATTCAGAAAATTACTCACTCGTAATGTCCTCCTACTGGATTGGCTGCTGCTCTATTATTTAAAAAGGAAGTAAATATATGAACAAAAAAAAAAAGAGAGATTTTTATATAAAAAGAAATAGTAGAATTAAAACTTACATTATGTTAGCTTTTGCATTAAGCAAACTTTTTATACCAGATTTTTCAACCCTGTAAAAAAAAAAACGAGAAATATAAAATAACAACGAAAAAATTATCATTCATACATCGTAAACAAATATAAATAGATCACACACGGAATTTCTAGCCTAGACATAGCTTCCGCGAGAGTATTAAATTGACCTATTTTCTCAAAATCATCAATTCTACAAATTCCGGTATTACTTAATACTAATGACCCTGAGTGAAAGGATTAATATTTTAAATGATAAATTATAATATTCTTATATCCATTATATATGTCTAATGTTTAATTAATCAACTAACCAGCTTCAAGAATCCAATCGCTTCTTAATCTATCATAATGTAATATTGGTAAAATTGGTAAGTTACCTCCCCGATTTACAGGGGTGAAAACTGTGTGAGGTGACATTGTACCGGCTGCTTGAAGAAGTTCAGTTTTATCCGTTCCTGGATCACCGACGATCAAAACATTAATTGTGCCATTATCAATTCCACCAAATATTGAAAGTAATATTCCAGCTATATTTAATAAATAATAAAATTCAATTGTTTAATTGTTAAATTAAATCTAAAAGTTAAATCTAATAAAATCTAATAAAAATTCACCTTTAACAATTTCTTGTCCATACACATTCGGACAATATGAATTTACAATTCGCTATTATTATATAAAAAATTATTGAAGAAACGAGAGAGAAATCATAATTATTAAGTATTATTTGAATACCTTAAAAAGATTATCGGATTGATACTCAACGACATGTTTAATCATATAAAAATTTTCCAACGAGAATAATTTATCAATTAATTTTTCTGCATTATTATTATTATTATTTAAATTATTATCATTAAAATTATCATTATTATTATCAGAATAAAAATTATCAATAATTTCAACTTTTTTGATTTCTCTAACATCAATGTATAAATGATGCATCATTGTTCCTTTCTTAGTCTTTTCTATGACTGAAAAGAAATAAAGATAAATTATAATAAATTATATCTATCTCTTTTTATTATCTTTATTTATTTTATTTAAAAATTAAAGATTACCTGGAATTTCATTAACTTGTAATACCCCAGTAACAAAAACAAAATCACCTGGTTTCACTGAATCTACTAATTCATTTCTTAATTCACAATCAATAACTTTGGGAAGAGACATTGTTACAATATAATTTTCATTTCCATTATTTCCATTCCAAACTTCTTGAATTCTATAATAAATAATATAAATAATAATAGTAGATAAAAAAAATATTTGTTAAAAATAATTATGCAGGATCCCTGTTTAATAAATTGTTTGTTTTTGTTCAATACCTGATATTCTGCCAATCATCAAAAACTTTTTGACCTTTTTCTTCATCAAATTCCAAATTGGGTTGAAATTCTTTACTTTTACATCCCCAAGTTTTACATTTAAATGGTGAATAATATTTTCCTCTACCACTAACATCAAATTCTAATTGTTGAATATTTTCACATTCAACACAAGTAAATGCAACTTCCAAAGCGCGTAATTTTACTCCTGACGCATGAGTTACCATACCACGGATTGAAACTAATTCACCTTTTTAAATTTTTTCGAAATATATAATATAAAATAAATAAAAAATATTTTGAACTAAAAAAAATATTTATGTTATGTTTATCAAATTACCGATCAAATTTTCCGTTAGATCTTTAAATGTAGGATATTTTCTACTACTCATCTCTGAAGAAGATGATTAAAATGTTTACTTTTATTTCTTTCTACAGACGTTCGATAATCTCGATGAAACGATTTTGAATAAAATAGTATCAATCGTGAAATTGGAATTCTTTATTTGATTTGCCTCTCAGTTATTTCAGTTTATTTCTTGTCGTTTTTTAAAAGTACTTTTATCTTCTGTTATTGTTATGTTGTCTGTTTTTTTATACGTCGTAAGAATTGATCTGCATTTAAAAAAATTAATGTTAATTACATATTTATGATGTAATTCGTATTTATTGCGAAGAACCATCGTTAATTTCTTTAACTTCTCTTTAAACTGAACAAATTAATTTGTTTTGACGCACACGCACAATGCTTCTCTTATTTTTATATCTCCCGCTTTTAATATCTTTATTAATATTTTATTTAATAATTCTTTCGATATTTTCACTTATTTCAAATGCAAATTTTTTGATTAAGGAAAAGTAAGCATCTCTTTTATTATAAATTTGATATGTATAATTAAATTATCAAATTATTAACAAGTTGGATGAAGTTTGAAGTGAAGGAATTAGAAAAAATTCTTCTTATCAAAACTGTGGAGTCAGTCGCAAAAGAAAGATATTAGAGATAATGTAACTAGAGATGAGCGTGATAGTAATGGAGAGAGAAGAGAGGGAATGATGGATCGCTATGAGGTAAAAGTTTACGCGTTAAGGATTTATCAGTGATACATTGAAAGAATCATTTTTCTTGTCAATTATTTTAACCTTTATTTCATTCATTATAATTTTAATGGGTTGATCTACATTTGTATTTAGCTCACGCGTTGCTTCAATTATTTATCTATCTAATACAGTATATAACATACAGTATTTTATTTTTTTATTTTTTTTATAAAATTTGATTTAAACGATCAACTGCTTCGAAAAATTCTTCAGCTTTAACTTTCCAACTTTCAAATTTTATCAACTCACTATCTTCACTAAAAATAATTTTAATTTCACTTATTTTATCTTTGACGGAAATTTTTTCACTTGATTTATTTTCCCATTTTTTGCTTCTCCTTTTTCTTTTCATTCTTCTCTTTCTCGAATTTTCTTTCATACCTTCGTCAATTACTCTTCTAGTTTAAAACTAATTTTGAAAATTGAAGAATTTATGAAATAGATTCCTGGTTTACTTAGATTAATAGAAAAGGAGTCAAACTTGGAAAAAGCTTTTTGATATTTTGTAATATCAATTTTAAAGGTTTTTTGTTGATCATCGTAAATAAAATTTCGACAAAAATTCGTCTTAAAATATTGCTAATATTCTTTGCCAAAGCGCGTTCCAATCTTTGTGAAAGAAAATATTATTTTGATGAGTAAATTATAAAAATGAATCATAAATTAAAAAAAAAAATCAAATATTTACTTCGATTCTCCAATCTTCGCATCGAATTTTCGAGATTCCATCTTTGATGACATATGGAATTAATTCATTCCATCGTTTGCATGTTCTGCACAGCTTGAAAAGCTGTTTAGAGCTAGAAAATATATTAAAAATATTTTGGATGAGAGATTAATAGAAATTATGTAGAAAAAATAGATATAAAATTATATATGTATACATATAAATTATATATGTAAAATTTCTAGAAAATTTGAATACATATTCAAATTAACATTGTTGCTTGAACATATCCCAGGATTTTGATTATGAGTTCATTAGGAACTCGAGTATCCGACATTATAATAATGTTTTATAAATAATAAAATTGACTTGTTCGCTTTTTTTTTGAATATTCCAAGTTTTTTTTTTATTAGAAATACACTTTATATAAATAACAAACATATTGTGTAATTAATCGATTCATTCACATGATGTTTAAAAGGCTTATATTCAGTTAGTATATGACAAACAAAAACTTAATAAAAGAATATTTTTACAGGTTTTAATAATAATGCAAAAGAATAAAGAATAATGTATTAAGTTATATGATATGAAAAAATTTTTTATCTTACAGTAGTAGTTGTTCTAATCGGAATATTCAAAAAATGTCTACTTTTATTTTATTTAAATCTGAAACCATCCGAAGCCGTGTAATTTATTCTATAATTTGATCAGAATTTTATTTTTTTTTCAATTTAATTTACGATTTAGTTATGTAGATAAAGAATTCATTAAATTTCTTAGTAAAAATATAAGAAAAGGATGTGATTAATCGATCTCATTGCATTGCATTTTAAACACGACACGTCGAATTTTATTTAGATCCGGATGAATCAGAAAGGAAAGAATGGCTGATTAAAATTAAATTTGATGATGTTAAGAAAAAAAGTTTGTTCAAAAGGAAGTAATTCTCTCTTTAAAAATAATTATTAATAACTATTTTAATTACATATATTTCAATATATGTAGCCATTCAGAGGAAGTTGTGAAGTGAATTGAAATGGACTTACAATAAAATAAAATTATTTTATTTTTTTATACTTTATTTCAATATCTCATTATTAATTTCTTATTGGTACTGATGACATGAGAAAATGGAAACCTACAGATCTCATTATTTAAAGCTTTTGTGACACTCATGTAGACTAGTAAGTTTCATTTAATAATTTCATTTACTTAATATTTGGTAAAGTGGAAATTTTTGTAACTGCAGAAACTTTAAAAAACCGTGAAGTTACATTTAAGTATGATTTTGATTATAAATGCTTCCTTCCCTTGGAAATGCTACTGTATAATTATATATTTTCATGTGATAAAGAGTTAATCTTGATAATCTCATTAAATTACTAATTTTATAAATAAATAAATACGTATAACTAAAAATAAGATATAAAATATATTAATGATTTGAAAAATTTCATAATCAATTATTGTGAAATTTTCTTTCGTTGTCCTAATAAGTTTTTCATAAGAACTTTTTCGGCACTGGCAATAATTATCTTGTGAAAAATCAGATACTTCTGATTTCATTTTACGATCATCATCTCCAAAATATAAGCCAAACGTATTATCATCATAATACTTCGGGATGTTTTACTCTGCTAAGAATAGAGTTTCGATTTTTCAATGAAAATATTAAACTGTTTTTTGTTTCTACCCATCCACCACTATCAAAATACCGATTATTATATTTGATCCATTCTAAGGGATTACATCCTCCTAAGATTTCATCTGTTCCTTTGACTTTCAAAATAGCTACTGTATTGGCATATCCCTGCTTCCTCTTCAATCAATTCAAATTTATGAGGCATATCTCGTGACAAATATGGAGTTGATTTGAAATCGATCCATGACGAAATTTCTATAGTTGAAAAAGGTTTATTTTCTCTTGGAGGCAATTCAGAAATTGAAATAGATCATGCTGGCAAAATAATTGATTTAATTAGCTGATTTGGAAGTAAAAGATATTGTATTAAATCATCCCAAAGTTATTCTTCGAAAATTTTTTATAAGGTTTGATTTTATTAATAACATCTTCACTTGAGATGAGAAAATAACGAATATGTGGTAAGCATTTTTTTAAGGTTATTTTTAAAGTCAAAAAATCTTCATTAGTCCATTCTTCCAATTTAAAGGGCAAAGCAAGGTTTTTAACGATTCCCCACTTAATAACATAATCCCAAATATCGGATTCTTTCATTTGTAGGTCATCACGCTTTAAAATGGATACCAATGCTGATTCTTGAAGAGATTTAAAATCTTCAGATTCAAAAACAAGATTTGGATGCTTTGTAATAATATTATTACCAAATTTTTGAACTTCTTAATTTTAAAAATTGATTGATAAACAAAGGGAAATGAGTTTTTATCCATGCAGCTTTAGTTTCAATTTCTTTTGAAAGTTCTTCAAATTCCAATTCTTTAGCAGAAATCATAAATTCATAAATTGTTTTTGTATCTACATTTTTCAAATTAACAATTCCACCATAAATATATCTAAGATGATAAAATTATAAATTCTATTATTATGAAATGATAGGTATATGGTAAAAAAAAATGTATAAAATATATAAATATATATAATATATTGTAACTTACTTGAGAATGATTTCAAATACTTGGAAAGAAATATTTGGTTTAATAATGATTTTTATTAACAGTCGTATTCATTAATTCATCATTAAAATTGAATGCGCAGTGAAGGATTTCTTATTTGTTTCTTTATCAATTTCAATAATGACATTACTGTATATTCGTCTTTGTCACCAAGAAGCTCAGTGAAATCAAGAGATAATTTTTTAAGAAATTTAAAAGACATTTTTTAAAGTCAAAGTATCTAAAATGAGAATAAAATAATTTTTATATCTTATTTTTTAAAACAATCGTTGATTTATTTAATTGTAAAGCTTTAGCTTATATTATTTTATATTTCTTATCAAAAATTATTTGACACATATGATCCATAATATAAAATTTTTTCATTGACTTTAGGCTTAAACGGTAAGTTTTATAATTTTCGACGATCGTTGGATTCAAATAAATGTCAATAAAAATTAAGAAATTTGGTTTTATCCCATCATTAAAAAATTTCTTTTCTCTCTTTAAAAAAGTTGCATCTATTGGAATTTTGATTAAATTTGTACAATTTGAAACCTTTTGAATTTTTATATTTCGAGGAATAATGAAGGACTCAGATATAAATTTTAATAAATAAATCAACGCATCTTAATATTAATATTTGATAATATTAGATGAGCATTACAGTTTCGAATAACGCAAATCATTGTTTTTTGAATATGGTTGAAAAAAATTCAAACTTCATATCACTGGTCACATAATCTATTCAATAACCTGATTTTATAATTTCCAAAACATGAGCCAAATCTACAGTGCAGTGCATTAAGATTTAAATGAAGAAAATCAATTATCTAATTTGTCCGTTTATTGAACTTTGGTAAGTCAAAAAAATGAGCGGCCATCAGAATGTACATTACAAAACCATCCAACAATTACGGGACAGAGGAATCCAAACTGCAAAAGAAATACAAAAACGAACGGGTATTCCTATATTACAATTTTTCTAAATTAAAAAAAAACTGGTAGTATTCGTCACCGAAATCGTACTGGTCGCCCCCCGAAAAATCTCTTCCCGAAGCTCCAAATTTTAGCCCAACAAGTAAAAGCCGATCCATCAATTTCAACAAATGCACTTGCCACCAAACTTTTAAAAAAAGAAGTCCAGATCTCGCACGTAACAGTTATAGAACCATTTAACCGAACTTGGGTATAAAAAAAACCGGGCTAAGGTTTCGCCAATGCTCACAAATGAACACATGCAAAAACGGGTAGCATGAGCAAAAAAATATCAAAATTACAATTGGAATCGAACGGTTTTTTCTGACGAAACATCATTTCAATTGTTTCGTAATACGGTGCAATTTTGGTACAAAGAGAAACGTCCGGTACGAGATAGGACGAGTCTTTTTTGTTTCCAACGAATTATGAATGGTCCATTTTACGTGAAAATCTTGGAAAAACACTTTCCCGAAATTCGAAAAGTGCTTGGGAGTCGTTGGCAGTTCCAACAAGATAACGACCCAAAGCATACAAGTCGGGTTGCAAAAGAATTTTTAGAAAAAAATGCTCCAATAGTAATCGATTGGCCGTCTAACAGTCCCGACCTCAACCCAATAGAAAATTTATGGAGTATAGTTAAGGGAAAGGTTGAAAAACGTTGGCCAAAAATTTAATTGAATTAGAGCGGTTTATGATAGAAGAATGGGAAAAAATCCCGGAAAGTATTTTAACGAATTTGGTGGGGTCTATGAAAGAACGATGTAAACTTATAATTGAAAAAAATGGGGATCGTATCCCATATTAAATGTAATAAATTTTTTTTTAAATAAATCTTCAGCTTTCTAACAAGCCATAATACATTCGAAATGGCGCAGTAGTTTTTGAATTATTAATACGTGAAGTTTTCCAAAGACTTTCTTAATGCACTGTATATCGTGGGCAAAAAAAAAAATTTTTGCCTGTGGGGTTTGTGGTCAAGAGGAAGCTTTTTTGCTTTCAACGAATTATGAACGGTCCACTTTATGTGAAGATCTTAGAAAACACTTTCCCGAAATTCGAAGAATGCTTGGACGTCGTTGGAAGTTTCAGCAAGACAATGATCCTAAGCATACAAGTCGGGTTGCAATCGATTGGCCATCTAATAGATCCGACCTCAACCAATAGAAAATTTGTGGAGTATAGTTAAGGGAAAGTTTGAAAAATGTTGCCAAAAATTAATTGAATTAGAGCGGTTTATGGTAGAAGAATGGGAAAAGTATTTTAGCGAACTTGGTGGGGTCCATGAAACTTGTAATTGAAAAAATGGAGAACGTATCCCATATTAAAATTTTTTTTTAAATAAATCTTTAATAATACGCTGTATGATATTTTGACCTAATAATAATAAAGTGCTAATAATAGAGTTTCGATTTTTCAATGAAAATATAAAACTATTTTTTGTTTCCATCAGTTAGTGCTGATTATGATATTTTTTTCCATTCTAAGGGATTAGATCCTCCCGAGATTTCATCTGTCAAAGTAGCTACGTTATTAGCATATCCATGGAACATGCCCCAAACGTTTAGAAACAAATCCATCTCTGCTTTCTCCTAAAATCAATTGAAATTTATGAGGCATATCTCGTGACAAGTATAGAATTGATTTAAAATCTCTTGGAAGCAATTCGGAAATTAAAATAGATTTTGCTGGTAAAATAATTGATTTAATTGGTTGATTTGGAAGTAAAAAATGTTGAATTAGATCGTCCCAAAGTAGTAGTTCGAAAATTTTTTATGAGGTTTAATTTTATTAATGACATCTTCACTTGAGATGTATGGTTATTTTTAAAAGTCTATTGGACCATTCTTCCAATTTCACGGGCAAAGCAGGGTTTGAGCGATACCCACCCCCCACTTGCAGGTCATCCCGCTTTAAAATAGACGCCAATGCTGATTCTTGAAGAGATTTAAAATCTTCAGATTCAAAAAAATATAAGATTTGGATGCTTCACAATAATATTACTACAAAAAATTTTTGAACTTGTTAATTTTAAAATTGATTGATAAACAAAAGAAAAATGAGTATTTTTAACCATGAAGTTTTAGCATCATTAAGGTGACTTTCTATTTTTTTTTTTGGAAAATTCTTCAAATTCCCATTCTTTAGTAGAAATCATCAATTCGTAAGTAGTTTTGATACCTACATTTTCCACATTAACAATTCTCTTTGTTTGGATGTTCTGATTTACCATTTATCACCATTACTTTTCCCAACCTGTATAATTTTCATTGTAGATTCAATATGCTGTGCCTGAGATGTTTGTGCCAGTTCACGGAATATATTTAGATGGTAAAATTATATTTATTATCGTAGATGTAAAATAAATAAAAAAATGGTATGTAAAATATATTGTAACTTCAAAGATTTGAGAAGAAATGTTTGTTTTTCATTTACAATGGTATTCATGATCAATAACGTAAGACGGTTGAGTGAGTGAAGGATTTATTATTTGCTTGCTTTACCAATATTAATAATGACATTTTGTTGTTCAATATTATCAAGCAGTTCAGTGGAATCTTGGGATAATTTTTCAAGGAGTTTTAAAGACCTTTTTTTAAAAAATTGAAAGGTAATACATTTGAGAATGAATTGCAGGAACGATGAATTGAAAAGAATTGGTGACAGTTATATGGCAACGGAATTTTCACGTTTCAAAAATAAAATAATTCAGTAATTTAATTAAAGATTATACTAGGTTATATATAAATATTTTTTATCCCATTCTAACGGATTAAATTCGAGAATTTCTTTTACGGCGATCGATTGCGTGGAGACGGTTGATCAAGAAATTTTTCAAGATATTTTTTCAGTCAAAAAAGTAATAATTTGAACTGAGAATACACGCTATTTATGCTAATGTTAAGGTTGTTATAATACAAAAATTTGAAATTTAATATAACATCATATTATCCTCTTGACCCTCCCATCCTCCTCGCGAATTGATTGTCGTTTAAATACTTATTCACAATTGATCAAATGATGAATTAATTTTTATGACGTTTGTTAACAAACAATAGAAATATTGGTTATTTTTGTGACATTTGTATTTAATATTTTTTATTAAAATATTTCGATATTTTTATTCTAATATTAAACCAATTTTTATGACGTATTTGTTGATTTTTATAATAATTATTCTCACCGAATTATTAGATAATCAATCAATGTGTTATAAAAAATCTCATGTATCAAATTTTTGTCTCCTTGTCAATTGAGTACCATCTGTTTCGTTGAACAGCGTACTGAGAAAATTTCATTGTAGATGCTGTGGGAGTAAAAACAAGAATAAAGTACTAAGAAAATTCCACCTTCTGATACTGTGATCTGAAAAGAGATCTGAATTTTTAGACTTAACGAAATTTATATAATCTTCGACATCATAATTATCTAATTGATAGATCCTTGCCTTTTGTGAGAGTCCCCTTTTTGGAAAGTATTCTTCATGAATTATGTAAATTAGTTATCAACCTAACCTTTTAAGTCATAGTTTTTAAAAAATGCTTGTTGAATATTAATAGCATGGGCGTGTTAAAACGGGAAATCGATATAATTGCATTACGTTTCATTGTTCAAAAAAAAATTTACATGATTATATAAATTTATTTGGAACAATGTTTCCCAAATTGCATTTGAAACAAATAATCTGAAGAAATTTCAAAATAATACAATTCAATTTTTTCTTATGATACCTTTTTTTTTTGGTCAAGTTTAGTTATAAAATAATTTTAACTGAACTGATTTAATCGAGCCAAGCATTTATCATTAATGATTATAAAGAAAAAAAAGTAAAGACATTTGATAAAAGGTATATTCATGCATCTATACATAAATAGACATTTTTTTGGGCCTTGTAAACTTTCAAAGGTTAACTCATCGGAAAATCAAATATAAAAAGATCAACGTTCCATTTTTGAACTTTTGTGCCCTTTTTTTTTCATTAGAATCGTTATTAAAAATGAATTTGGTCAAAAAACACAAAACTCGAGAACCAATTTCTTTTGAACCATTAAATCAAGAAACCAATAACAATAACAATAATAATAATATTGATTTGGTCGGAAATATTTCTCTTTTACGTTTTGCAAGGTCCTTTTATGATAATTTTCACGCAATTTTTGAAAATGAATATGAAAAAGAGGAAAAGAAAGTTGTGAGAATGAACTTTCCGAATGAGATTATGATTATTATTTTTGAAACTTTACTTAGGATAGAAAGGTATGTATACTATTATTATGTTAGCATGATTTTTTTTCTTAAATCAGAAATTAAAAATCACACATTATCTAATCTAATTAAATTTATCTTTTTTTTAATAGTAATTTTCAAAAAATTTTCTTATTGCGTAGAACTTGCAAACAATGGAACAAATTGATCCCCGTTATTATAAATGATGCATTTACACATATGTTTTCAGGAAACTGGGTAATCGAGGTATTTACAACTGGAAAGTCAAAATTT
The DNA here is from genome assembly GCA_910592015.1 of Diversispora eburnea. Lineage (NCBI taxonomy): Eukaryota > Fungi > Glomeromycota > Glomeromycetes > Diversisporales > Diversisporaceae > Diversispora > Diversispora eburnea. The sequence continues at coordinate 16,138 of CAJVPK010000090.1, read as the reverse complement.
ATATATAGCTTGCTGGTAGTTATATCTGAGTTTATATTTCTCTTGTAGATAACTGCATGTGATGAACCATATAAAAAATATAAAACTCATTTTTTGAAGCACGTGAGACCAATATACGATGCATCCTCAAATTTAATTTGTTTCATGAATTTAAATTCAACTACTTCACAAACTTGTACAACATCATCACCATCAAATTCTTCTCAATTATCTCAAGATAATCAAAACAATTCTTCCTCATCGACGACGACGACAACGACAACAACGACATCAATATCTTCACAAACATCTCAATCATCAACATTAATCGATTTTTCAAATCATCTCTCATTTTTATTTGAAATCAAATATAATAATGTGAGCGTAGTCGCCCTGGATCATTATATAGATTTATTAGGAGAAAAAGAAGGCGAAAAGATATTTTATGATGTAACTAAAACATTTTATTGTATCAGAACATTGAAAAATGAATTTTTTGAACTCATGTATTGGAAGATTGTTCCCAGTATCTGGTTTGATAGAATGATGATTTTGGATGGTGAACATGGAACAATCAAATTTCGTTTTATTGCTTCTTGTTATTGATTGATAGAATTTATATTTATTATTCAATTTATTTTATCAAAAAATATTGTATATTCTTTTTTTTTTGGATTCATGAAAAAATATAGATTTATATAGATTATTTTATATATATGGACTTTTATGATATTAATGATATTCAATAAATTTTAACTTTTTAAAAAGCTGTAAATTGGAAAAGAATTCTCACACAAAAAAAAAGAATTTATAATTTATTTATTTATTGAATACTTAGAAAACATTTTTCTTTATTTAGAACTATGACATTACAAACAAGCATTATATTTATTATAGAAGATGATGGATTAATCTTTTTTTTGTTACCATACTCTTTCCTGTATCATATAGTTATAAATAATCGTTTAGATGTCCAAAGAACTTTCAGTAGATGGTTATTATTTGAAATTCTGGATTCAGATTATTAATTACTAAGAATAATTATTTAAAATAATTAATTAAATCTGAGCAATATTTCTGATAGAAATAACAGAGAACAAATAACATATAAGCAACTTGGTAATAAATTTTATAGACAACATGAATCAGGAATTTTTATATTCTTAACATTACTACAAATAATAACTGAAAATATAGGAAAAAAGAATGATAATTTTTCATGATTGCCATTTTATAAGTAAAGATAATCAGAATCGGAAAATTAAATTTATCAAACTAAAATAACTATTAAGAAAGAAAAAATTTCTTCTTTTTATTTTTATTAATTTTAATTTTCTAATTATTTAATTATTTAATTATTTTATTTATTTACACATGTATATCTATTTTTTTTTATTAAAAAAAAAATAAATAAATTAAAACTTTCAAATGAATAAACTACTATTTAAAAGTTATAATACATGAAAATCCTCTTGGATCTTCTTCTTTCTGCCCAATTATTATTCTTCAGAAGCAAAAAAGGAAAGGTAAGACTTGGCGGTTAATGGCTTTCTTTTATAACCGATTAAATTCTTGATTGCCTTTACCAAATGACTTAATGTTGGATATACAGATCCACTAAACTTGTAACCTTCTGGCCTGATACTTCCTTTCTAATAATAATAATAATAATAATAATAATAATAATAATAATAATAAATTAATTAATTAATTTAAAATTTATTTATATTAATAAATAATTATAGAAAATCCCAAAAAAAAAGATAATTACAAGAACTTCTATATTAGAGGTTTGGTTCATCCTATATATAAAGCAAAACCTTCCCGGAATTTCTCTATCAAAACAAAATCCATATGCCAGTTTGGATGTATTGGTTTTCATAAATAGATAAATAAATCGCTCTAATGATATAATAGAGTAGAAATATAAAGGAAATTAAAAAAAAAATTCAGAAAAAAAGAATAATAATAATCCACTTTTCAAAAAAAAACAACATACTTGAATCTTCTTCGGAAGGAAAAAATCTTTTGTGAATCATTAAATCCAAAGCCGTTTGGACCTTTTGTTCTATGTATTCCTTGAGAAGTTCTTTTAAATCGGAATATACATATTTACCACCTTCAACTTCCAATTTTTTCCCAATTGAGTCTCCATATTTTTCTTTTTCAACAATATCTAAGTTATTTAATATAAATAAAAATAAAATAAAAAATTTATATATAAAAATAACAATATAAATAAAATATAAAATAATAAAATATCTTGAGACAATATTCTTTTACTCACCAACATGTTGAAATATGTTTGAATATATTTTCCAAGTAATTGAAATAAAGCCATAACCTTTGGATGATGGTCTAACAACATAGGAACCTATACTCTTATTTGCAAGATTTTGGATCGCTTCCTTATAATTTATTTGATGAAACGATGAGTATGAAGTTATTTTAGGTGGAGGAGGTGGAGGGGGAGGAGTAGATGGTGGATGAGTAACCGATGAAGCATCTAGAATAAAAAAAAAAATTTAGATTCCGAATTTTCTTTAATTCACCCTATCCCCCCTTTTTCATCGTCATAATTGTTTTTTACTAAAAAAAAAATTCAATAAAATTTACATTGTATTGATGATTCACGAACTGTAATACCGTGTTTATTATTATTATTAAATGTTAACGCATCTCTTAATTCCGTATTTAACATTTCATAAGTTTCTTCCATTTCCATTTCAAACACTTGTTCCGGAGAAAGGATTTCGAAATTTCTTCTCGGATCAGCGTAAGGTCTCACCAATTCCATTTTAATGTTATGCATAATAAGGTTAGAAGTAAACCGATGATATTTTGAGAGCCTTTTCGCATAATCATCTAACACCAGATCATTAATTTTTTCCGGTTCCGAGGTTAATCGTCTGGTCCATAATTTTAAACAACTGTCATTTATTACTCCATCACCTTCTTCATCTAAATCGAATGAATCACGAACCATTTTACTGGCTAATGCATAATATCTAGGATGAATTCTGGTATTATCAAATGGACCACATCGATATGATTGAACTCGAATGAAACCAGCACAATTTGTATATACGACATTTCCCATCGAATAATTTTTTAGTATATGATCTCTCTTCTCTAATTCTTTTTTACCCTATAAAGGATATTCAATAAGAGAAATAATAATAATAATAACAATAATAAAAGAAAAAATGTTGAATAACCCAATTTCAATAATAAGAATGATAATGATTATACTAAAAATAAAGATACAATAAAAACTTACATTAGTCAAAATCTTTCCAATTAAATCATCAACTTTATGAGGACCTAATCCACTTACATACTGTAGAAGATCTATTTTGTTTTCTTTATTCATTTCTTGATTAAAGTCAACTCCAATTTCATTAATAATATTTATAAATCCACGTTGCAAACATTCAATAAGTTTTTCATGTGATAACTTTTATCAGGATGAAAAGATTAAAAAAAAAAATCAATTAAAATCAATTAAAATGATTAAAAATAATTAATAATAATGTTAAAAAAATGCATACCAAAGATTGCAGCGGATGATGTATAATGGATGCTACGCTTTCTTCTAAAACAGCATATTCACCAATTGGATTCTGTAACATCCGAGCCAATGATATACAATATCTTGTTAGATCATTATGATTAGGAAATTCTTTCTTGGCTCTTGGTGATGACATATATAATTTCGCAACTTCATTGTTAATTGCTATAACCGGGATATGATCTCCACCTTGTAATTTATAATAATCCACCACTTCTTGTACAATTTCTAACAAATACCTAGTTCGTCCATCAAAACAACGTATCACAATTACGTGTGGTTTATTTTTACGAATGAATTGAATGACTTTATAAAATTCCTCCATATCCCTATTATCCCTTAAATTATTAAAACTCAAGTAATCCGCAAGATTACAATTCTCATCAAGGAAAACGCATTCCGTATCACAATTAATTCCGGAACCCCACGATAAAGCAGCAACTCGTGAAATTTCGTTTCTACTCATTTTAGAAGTTCGAAAATGACAGACGTTTAATTTCTAACATACAAAAAAAAAAAAATTATAAATTAAAGTTAATTCGATAAATAATTTTCGAAATTCATTTTTTGAAGTAAATTTTTTTTTTTTTTTTTTACATTTTCAAAGTTTTCCATAGTCTTTGTCATTATCCAACGTTCAGCGAATTTATTAAGACGTGACTTAATCCAGGATTCCATGATAGGACGTAATTCATTATTAAATGCTTGTTTAATAGCACTAATACGATATTTATTCCATGAACAATTATTATTATTATTCGATTCGGATGAATTATTTATAATCCTTTTTTTCAAGGTTTCGAAAAATCTGTACTCATTTTCCAAAATGACCTTTATTTCAATTTGACCTTTCTTCTCTGCTGACATCATCTCAGCAAATATTCCAGTATTTCTAAATTTTTTAATGTGCCTTCTTGAACATCGGAATTGCTAGAAATATAACAAAAATAAAATAAAAAGATTAAAAAAGTTGATTCAAATTAATTAATAATTAAATATGAATTAATAATATTCTTACCCAACAAGGATCTGATTCGTCAATTTCTTGTAAAGGATTTACTATGATCACACTGCGTTTGATAAAATTTTGACGAACATATTTTCTAAACAATGGATCAAATGCAATATCTAGCGAAAGTAGTTTTGTTGCAGCTATAAAAATAATATTAATGAATTAATGAATAATAATATTATCAATAAAACAATATTAATAAAGAAATATTAATAAATGAATAATATATTAATTATTAAAATAAATAAATAAATTAATATTTACTCGCTAAAGCTTCCTTGGGATTAATTTCAGAAAATTCTTTTGCAATTGATGGACCAAATTCGGATTCGGTAACTTGATAAAGTTTAGGATTTTCTTCCACCAAACTTCTACTAAATAATTCTACATCAACACCCATATACTATTTAAAAGTAATTGAGAAATCAATTAAGAAGAAAATTAACAGGAAAGATTAAGAAAAATAAAATTACATACTTTAACCAATTCATGTGTTCCTTTACTTAAACATTCAATATAAAATGAATATTCTTTTAAATGTTGATGTGTACTTGGATCTTTGATTGCTGCCTCCGCTAATCTCTTTGAATATATATGAAGAATATAATCATTTAAATCGGAGAGAGTTTCCTCACTTGAGGATGAATTAAGTATATTTAATATATATTCATCATAATCATCATTATCATAAAATCTATTTAATAATTTTAATTGAATTAATTCCCGATTTTCAATTAATAATCTATATTCATATTCCCAATCATAGATATCCCATAAATTTTGACGATTAAGAATTTCACGAGATATTGAAAAATCTTTATGAAAATCCGCAATGTAATAACGTCGATATGAATAAATATATGGAACCTTGTAGAATATAATAATGGCAAGAAATATAATGTTATATGTTAAAAGAGAAGAATTAGAATGTATAAATCAAAAGAAATTAAGTGAAATAAATAATTTACCTCTAAAAATTCTTGACTTAGACATTTTAATACTTTATTAATTGCTGCTTGTAATTTCGAAGATCTATGACGACCATAATATTCCGAAAAATTATCGGAAATGATTTTTGTAGCTTCCGTAACCTCTTCGTCTGTTAATTTTCTATCTGTAATTATATTAGGTCGAAGCTATAAATAGAGGAAAATTAGGAAAATTGGAAATTTAGGAAAATTAAAGAAATATAAAGAAAATTAAATAATAATAATAATTATTTATTTATTTATTTAAGATGGATTAACTTACGAGCATTCTTTCTGGTAAATCTTTAGTTTTAATTGCATTATCTTCTTCAATCATTTTCATTCGTATTGAAAAATTTGAATCCAATGAAGTTTCTCTGCTTTCCGATTCTTCCATTTCAAAATCATCCGAATCATCATCATCATCATCATCATTTTCACTCTCATTATAATCATCATCATCATTATCTTTATAATCCTGATAACATTCTTCATTATAATTCTCATCATCAATATCATATTCATCATCTTCATAATAATTCTCATAATAACTCTCATTATTGTTATCTTCATAATCATCATCATTTTCGTCATCATGATTATCATAATAATCCTCAGCATAATCATCATTCTCTTGAATATGAACATTTTCATTTTCATAATCGTTGTCTCTATCATTTTCGTTGTCACTGTCATCGACGAAACCGGATTCTAAGATTTGGTCATCGATTATCTCGTCTTCGTCAGGAATTTCGGGAATTTCATCCTCACATTCTTCTGCTACTTCTTCTCGAACAAGTCGATCACTCTTTAAGCGTTTAAATTCGGGCTACATTTTAATGGATTTTAAAATAAATAATGTAAAAAGACATAAGTAAAAAAAAAGAAATAATAATTAAAAATATTTTTAATAGTTTTACCTCATCACTTGGAGTATTTACTTCTGACATATGAGAGTCATCATCAGAAATTTTACTGATAATCATGTTTCTACCTCTTTTAACTTATTAAGGATAATCAAGAAAAAAGAAAAAAAAAATGAAGTTGTTGGTAATTTTGAAATTGAAAAAAAAGTAAAAATTATGTAAAAATGGTTAATATAGTTACTTATTTTTCTTTCCATTTCTAATAAACCTTCATTCTCTTCATTTGATTCTTCATTTGTTGTTTCATTGTTGTTTTTTGATGAGAAATGGTAATTTGACATTTTTAACATTTTGTTATTTTTTGTTTGTTTCGAATGAAAGAGTTACTTTGTAAACATCGCATCTAAAATCAATATTTATTTATTTATCGCCGTTATGTCACATGATAATTATGCGAGATATTACGTAATAATCTTGACTTATTCTGGTTTAGGAAATCTCCTTTTCTAAGATAAATTAAGACTAATTAAGATTAGAGTTTTATTTTTGATTTTTTTGTAAATAGCTATAATAATAATAGTAATAATAAAGGTTTGAATCAAAATTTATACATTCATTTATATATATTTATATTTTATATTTATTATCATCCATTTTTAATTTAAAATTCCTCTCCATAAAAATAAAATAAATAAAAGGATTGGAAATATATATATATATATATATGTGTATATATATATCAGATATAAATACATATACACATGTAACAGATAAATTTTAAGAAAATAGATATAAATATTTGTGCATATATGCATTCCAAGAAAATTCAAATTGTTTTGTTATTATTATTGTTTGCAGAAGAAGGAGGAGGAGAAGGAAGTGGGATATCACCCAGATCATCTTGTTTTACAGCTAAAATAGCATATGAATCTTTTTTTTTTTTTTTTAAATGAATTAAATAAATTAAATATCAAATATATTAAGGATAATAATAATAAGACATATTATATATTAGGATAATAACGAGACATAAATACATCATATACATAAGAAATAAAAAAAAAATAAATGAAAAAATAAGAAGCGAGAAAAAAAGAATGGATACACACAGCAGCAGTAAAACTTAACAAAGCTACTCCCGTCAGAACATTACGAACTAAATATGGTCTTCTTGCACGCTGAAGCGCTGGTGTGAAACCTTTTCCTGTGGTGGCTTGATATTTTGAAGGTGGTGGAAAAACCATAACTATAATAATAACTTTGTAATAACTTTTTTACTCGATTTATTACTTTTTTTTTTTTTGGAATGGGAAATAATTTTTGGATCAATTTCGAAGATCTGATCTGATTACAGAATTATATTATAAATTAAAATATAAATTAGGATCGAGATTTTTCGATTTTTCTTCTTCGATATATTATTTATTCTTGAATATATCCATATCGTATTATAATTTCATTTTTTTTTTTTAATTAATTTAACACAATGACGAAACCTATCAAACTTTCCGATAAAACTTCATATAACAGTTTTCTTAATAAATTTGATACTTTTTTAATTGACTGTGATGGTAAGTTGAAAAAAAAAATGTATTATTTATATTATTTTTAAAATTATAATAAAAACGTTTCAATTTCTTTAATAAAGGAGTCATATGGCATCATAATACTCTTATTCCTAAAGTTAAAGAAGCCTTGGAGTTATTTCGAAAAAATGGTAAATAGTGTTTGTTAATGATAAATAAATTAAATAAATAAATAATAATAATAATAGTAATAATAATAATAAATAATAATTATAATAATAATAATAATAATAATAATAATAATAATAATAATAATAATAATAAATAGTTATTATTACATTTGTGATAATAATTCAAATATATTATTATAGGCAAGCGACTAATATTTGTCACAAATAACAGTACAAAATCTCGTTCAGGTGTTCTGGGAAAATTTAAGAAACTGAATATTGAAGCTAACAGGGTTCATTTTTTTATAGTTTAATTTAAAATTAAAAAAATTAATCAAATACTTTTTATATATTTATTTATTTATTTTTTTTTATTTTATTTTTTTTTATTTTTTATAGGATGAAATTTTTTGTTCAGCATATGCAGCAGCTTATTATCTTAAGAATGTTATTAAATTTCCAAATGACAAAAAAGTTTACGTAATTGGGGAATCTGGAATTACCGAGGAATTGAGTCTTGAAGGATTTCATTATTGTGGATCTTATGTAATGTAAAATTAATTATATTTAATTATTTTTTTATTATTAATTAATTTTTAATTATTATATTTATATTAATTAATTTTAATTATTATATTTATATAAATTAATTAATTAATTATTAGGAAGATAATCAAATTGACAATGAATTTGATTTTAGTAAAATTATTCCAAATTCTGAGGTAATAATAAATTGTTAATATTTATATTTATGTTTCTATTTTATATTTCTCAATAAATTTATTAATTTATTATAGGTTGGAGCAGTTATTTGTGGTTTTGATACACATCTCAATTACAAGAAAATAGCAAAAGCCTTCACTTATTTATATTCAAATCCAGATTGTATTTTCATGTTGACCAATGATGATACAACATTTCCTTCTAATGGAACTATTTATCCAGGTGAATATATATAATATTTATATTTAGATATTTTATATTTTTATTATATTTTCTATATTTTCTATATATTTTATTTTCTATATACATTTCATATCCTTTATATTGTTTATATATTCTATTTTTAGGTACAGGATCTTTGGTTACTCCTTTAATTACATCATTAAATAGAAATCCTGATGTGACAATAGGAAAACCAAATAAACCTATGTTAGATTGTATGATTCAAAAATTATATTTGAATGTTGAAAGAACTTGTATGATTGGAGATCGTTTAAATACAGATATTCAATTTGGAATTAATGGTGGAACAAAAACACTATTAGTATTAACAGGTAAATCTAATTTATTATTATTAAATATATTTATTAATATTTATTTTTTATTTAATTTTATTTTAATTTTTATTATTATAATTAACTATTTATATATTCTTCAAGGAGTATCAACTGAACAAGAAATTTTAGTCAAAGATGCTTCAATTGTTCCTGATTATTATGTTTCAAGTCTTGGAAATTTCTCTGAACTTTTAAGCAATTCAATTTAATTAATCTTAATTTAATTTAATTTATCTATTTAATTTAATTTTTGATTTAATTCTGAATAGATTATATATTCAATAGATTCTGATTGATTAATATCTCACTTTTGAATACATAAATCTTTAAATCCTGATCTGCGAGAGATCGGCACTAAATTATATTCAATGTAAATCATATATAACCCATTTTTTATGCTTCAAGTTTCAAGTAGGAAAATATTACAAAATTAGTATCACAGATTTATCAATTCATGTGATAAGTTAGATAAAATGTACAAGAACATGATTTGGCAAAAAAAAAAAAATTATCAATCAACTTGGCGAAAAAAATATTTTTCTTTGTAGCAGCTATAGATTTGAACTTAAATATATAAAATATAAACAGTAATGACGGATCACGACTTAATTAATCTATACACTTATTATTAAAAATATACTTGCCAATTTAAGTCAAATAAATTGTTCCACGAGTTTTGTGATATCCATAAATTCAATATGAATTAATTCTTAAATCTTGTCTTGAGTTAGCATTCTGTTGATCACAGTAATATCTCTAATTGAAACATATCATGTTTAACAAAAACGCGTCATTTTCATTTTTTACAAAGATTATTACTGCACATCCGTCGGTTACATGCTATACACGGTGTACTTGGTCGACAAATGAACAAGATAACTTATGAGATATACAGATTATCATTTTCATTGACGATTGTAAATAGATTTTACATCGCGTATTACCTTAAAAAAAATGGGAATGAAAATATTTTTATACTCGTTGTTAGAATTCAAAGCTCAGATTAATTTATTGATAATTTTTCAGATCTTATTAGGGTTAGAATGAATGTAGCAATATGGAAAAAACAAGTCAGCTTTATTGCATTAATACGGGAAAAATCCCCGGATTTGAAATATCATCAGCGTTAAATGTTTTTACCTTTTTGATAATCCCCAGAATTTTGATGACGCCTCGCATAAAAGCAATTGTTCCACATATCAGCTAAGGTTTCGATAGAGAAAATTCGCTTGATTTATTTTATCCAGTATTTATTTACATACTAAAAAAGGTATATCTGTATTTTTATGCGACAATCATTTTGCAGAATATAATACAGGGAGACTGTAATAAAGATAATTTTTAAAATGTTATAGAACCTGATACAGAGGTAATATCAAAAAAAAGGAAGCCAAGATTTTGAAGCTAAGTTAATTTACTATTTTTAAAAAAAATAATTACTTATTCCCAATTTCGATTGGTTAATTATGTGATCACGTTTTCTATAATTTTCTCTCGGCGAATAAAAAGTAATGACCAAATCCGGAAATGGGACTAATTACATGTTTCAGTTTTTAGGTGACGTCATATATATTATATATAAACCTTGTGACCTTGGGACATGTTTGAGGATGTGTTTTTCCCACTGAATTGTTTTTATCTTTCCTTCTTTTAAGTCATTCCAAATCCATATTTCTCTCATATTTTGAAACGATTGAACCTATAGGTCTATTTTGAATAGGAACCATGTCCACTAATACTTTTCACCTCTCAGTCCTTGGAAGCAATTTCAACCGCCCCATCCTTGAACCATACTCAAATACACAAGTTAATGATAATCCTAAAGCATCCGAATTCTTCAAACAATTAGAGAATACAACATTTGTTACCTATGATCAAACTTTTGATGATATCATTGGACCGAATCCAAAGTTAGAAGTACTTGCTACTGCTCAATATCCATTCGCCCACGAAGCTGGGGTATATGTGATGAAATCGAACGAGGTCTTTTTCACTTCCAATCGTCTTGGTGATACCACTACAGATAATCAGTACACAGAAATTAATAAAATTAATCTCTCAACCAGAGAGTGGTCCACTGTAGAACCAAAAAAACCAATCCTCCTCGCTAACGGCGGTACATATCACGATGGAAGAATTATTATTTGCTCCCAGGGTCAAGGAGATATTGGTGGATCTATCGTTTCTCTCGATCCTATTTCTAATGAAGTTACCACTATAATCGATAATTTTTTCGGTCTCAAATTCAATAGCCCAAACGATATTGTAGTCTCGAGTGATGGTTGCTATTGGTTTACGGATCCAAGCTATGGCTATGAACAAAAATTTCGGAATGCACCACAACTTGGAGAATTTGTTTACTGTTTTGACCCTTCTACCGGAAATATTCGTGTGGTAGCTGACGGTTTCGTAAAACCCAATGGGATTGCTTTTTCTCCAGATGAGAAGATATTGTACATAACTGATACAGGATTCTTTAATGGCATGGGCGAGCAGGATGTTATGAAACCACATACAATTTATGCGTTTGATGTGAGTGGTAAAATCTTATTTAATCGTCGGGTATTTGCAGTAGTTGATGTTGGCATTCCTGATGGTATAAAACTTGACGTTAATGGTAATGTATACGTTGGAGCTGGTGATGGTGTTCATGTGTTTAATAATTCTGGAACTTTATTGGGTAAAATTGTTATGCCACAATCACATACAGTGTCTAATCTTGTCTTTGTTAGAAATTTATTAATCATGTTCACGGATAATACTATCTATGCGGTGAACTTGATGGTAAAAGGTGCCTTAAATAATGAGTAGATGATTTTTACTAGTGTGAAGCTAGTATAGAAAATTATTCCAGAGTGTAGAATGGAAAACAGATTAAGATTAGCTGCATTAAGAACCTTGTACCTTGTGTATTAATAATATTAATAAAAAAAAAAGACTTAGATTCGGGCTGCTAATTCACTACAAGTGAGCAAAATTATTAGTAAATGCAGATTGGCTGATGATGATCGCAAAACAATTTTATAGTCAAAAGGGTGTGATAAATACAATTGTGATTAGGTTAAGAAGTGTAGACTTCAGGTATAGGATAAATTTAACCGTCGTAAAATTATAATTAGTGATTAAGATCACATGACCAAAATTGCAGAGAAGTATATCTTTTAAGCGTTTCTGCCTGCATACATTTCATTTATTAGCAGAGCTAATAAGGTTAAGCTCATTGTCAATAGTGAAGTTGTACAATAAATTTTGATTATATGATGTAACAGTTTAGATACGTGTTTGAAATTCAATGCGCGGAATGTGCGCTAGCACAGAATTTGAAAACTCCGCATATAAAAAACATATAGAATTCTAAATTGTGTATATTCCGCACAGGATTTAAGATTCGAATTTCAAACACTGGTGATATATGAATAACTTCGTAAAATAAATTTTAGAAAACACGTTTACTTATCGTTATAAATAAATATGAGACACACACAATAGTGTTTTTTTAAATGTCCAAAGTGAGGAATTCCTTGTAGTTTTTTTTATAAAGACAAATCAAAAAATGCATCAAAATTTACATATATATATATTTATAAAATGATATATAGATTGAGATTTTCGTTTGTAGGATTTGATAACATTTGAATTATTTATTTATTTTTTGTTTAAAGGATTTTTCGTGAAAGGGTGTATTTTACGCGGACGGTTTAGTCTAATGATTTTTTTTTATCTGAGGTATAATTATACTTCCTACCTCTTTTCGAAGGCTATTACGCGGACAGTCTTCGATCATTTACTTGTTGGTTTCAATGATTTTTTTTGTCTGAGGTATAATTATACTTCCTATCTCTCTTCAAAGGCAAATTAATTTTAAAGTTTATAACTTCTAAGCTGTGATGCAAAAATTAGTTGCCTTCGTCATCCTCTTTATCACATCCTGAATTACATTAGTACGGATACATTTTTAAAAGTAGTAAATAAGATAAATGTAATAATATTGTTGTCAAATATTCAAATCTTATTTTCGACGCAGATGACTTTACTTCTCTCCCAGAATCTGTACTTACAAGAGAGAGATGATTTGAAAATGAAAGAAGTTATAATTTGGGATTATGTAATCAAATGGGTAATTGCTCAAAATCCTGGCCTTCTGACTAATCTTGATGAATTTACCCAGGAAAATTTTCTTACACTGCAACAATGTCTACCATATATTCGTTACTTTCATATTTCAGCTGATGAAGTCATAGACTTAATCAAACCTTACAAAAAGATTCTTGATGAATTACTTTGGGATGAAATCAATCAACATTTGTTATCTCCTGATCAACCAGTTAAATCAATGATTTTACCAGCAAGATCTGTTTTAGTTACAGAATTACTACACATGACCTGTAATAGTTAAAATTAGAGACTTGTGTAACTTTTAATTTTAATGATTTTCGTCCAAAGACTTTTGCACCAGACTGTATCTCGTTTTTTTAATATAAGACCTGGCTATAATCACATCTTTTATAATCACAACCTTTTTATAATCACATATTTTTAAAGTCCCAGTTATTAATAGTCGCAACCTTTCTATAATTACCAAATTGATGGTCAGGGTGTGATTTATAGCCAGGTCTGACTGTTGTTGATAAAGATGGCGACATCATTATTGTATATATGTTGTACCTCAGATCGATTCTTGACTCAGATTAAAACTGGCCAAAGTAGGGGTTAGGAATGGTTGACACCTCAGTCGCGAGAATGTACAACATATATTTATTGTTCGTATTCAGCCCTGTACTACTATACTTTATAAATATTATTGTTGCACATAAATTTATAAATATCGACTTAAAAAATGTCTTTTAAATTTTTTGAAAAATTATCTCAAGATTTTACTGAACTTCTTGATGATAAAGATGAATATAATGTCATTATTGAAGTTGACAAACAAAAAAATAAGAAATCCTTCACTGCACACTCAACCGTCTTACGTTATCGATCATCCTATTTTAAGAATTTATTAACGAATACCACTGTAAATGAAAATAATATTAAAATAATTATTATACCAAATATTTCTTTCCAAGTATTTGAAATTATTCTCAAGTAAGTTACAATATATTATATATATTTTATTACATATCTATTATTTAAATAATAATAAAATTTTATAATTTTATTATCTAGATATATTTATGGTGGAATTGTTAATGTGGAAAATGTAGATACCAAAATAATTTACGAATTAATGACTGCTGCTAAAGAATTGGAATTCGTAGAACTTTCAAAAGAAATAGAAAGTCACCTTATTGATGCTAAATCTTCATGGTTAAAGGCTCATTTTTCTTTTGTTTATCAATCAATTTTTAAAATTAACGAGTTTAAAAATTTGGAAAAGTTCTGTAATAATATTGTCGTAAAGTATCCAAATCTTATTTTTGAATCTAAAGAGTTTACATCTCTTCCAGAATTAGCATTGGCATCAATTTTAAAACTTGATGACCTACAAATGGAAGAATCTGAGATTTGGGATTATGTAATCAAGTGGGGAATCGCTAAAAATCCTGATTTGCCCGTGGAATTGGAAGAATGGACCAATGAAAACTTTTTGACTTTAAAAATCACCTTACAACAATGCTTACCACATATTCGTTATTTTCACATCTCAAACGCAGATGTTATGGACAAAGTTAAACCTTATATGACAATTCTTGATGAACAACTTTGGAATGATTTAATACAATATCTTTTGCTTCCAGATCGACCAATTAAATCAAAAATTTTGCCTGCAAGAACTGTTTTAGTTCCCACATTACCTCCAAGGGATAACACATTTTTTTCAAAATTTCCATTTAGTTCAAAATTCCATTCTTAGCAGAGTAAATCATTCACTATTACGTACGCTCGCTTTTATTATTTTTATACAAGAATCATAATTTTTCACGATAATTATTAAAGATTTTCTTAAATTTGACCAATAAAAACTGTTCAAAAATTTTTTTGAATCTAATATATTTAACTGTTAATATATTATATTTCCCAATTTTGAAGCAATTTACCTATGATTTTTAGCCAATAAGATTAAAAACCGATAATTCTGAGAGCAAATCATTATCTATTCTATTTTAGGTTTGTGTCATAAGTCTTAAAGTTGATCTGGTTATAGACTTCTCGCATTGTTGTATATACTGTATTTAGTTTATTTTTACATTACCTATATTAATACAATTAATAAATAAAAACGATCATCTATTGTTTTAAAAATATTAAAAGTAGGTTTAAATTGGTGTGACTTGATTGTTATACCTCATCTCATTCAAGTTAGAACAACCTTTGAAAAAAAATGTCTTTTAAATATCTTGAAAAATTATCCCAAGATTTCACTGAACTTATTGATGACAAAGACGAATATAATGTCATTATTGAAGTTGATAAACAAACAAATAAGAAATCCTTTACCGCGCATTCAACCGTCTTACGTTATCGATCACCCCATTTTAAGAATATATTAACGAATACCACTGTTAATAAAAATAATATTAAAATTATTATTATACCAAATATTTCATCTAAAGCATTTGAAATCATTCTCAAGTAAATCACAACATATTATATATATTTTTATATTTTTATATTTTTATACATTTTTTTATTATATATCTATTATTTAATAATAATAAAATTTATAATTTCTCATATTATCTAGATATACAGTGTGGGACAAAAAAAATGAGAATCAAAACATCGGTCATATACATTTATTTATTATAATAAATCACATGAA